>JAQSEC010000953.1:0-12496 GCA_028564925.1 Lithobates sylvaticus | reverse complement strand
CAAGCTGGCAACTTGGGGGGGGAATCAAATGTTGAAAATCCCCATCAGCTACACAAGTACATCTAGTAAAACAATGCCAACGTGTTTCAACCGCCGTGGCCTTACTCATAACATGCTAGGAGTAAGGCCACATTGGCCGAAACACTTTAGCATTGTTTTACTGGATGTACTTGTGTAGCCAATAAAGATTTTACAACATTTCAGTCCACCGAGTTGTCAGCTTATATCTATGGCATGCTGCATGAGAGATTCCTTGTATGTAAATAAATTAGATATATCCTGAAAATCTGTGAAGATTTACTGAACATAATATAATCCTTTTGGACTATTTTGGGGTCTCATTAATAGAAATGCTAAGCTGATGCAGAACTACACTATAACAAATGGGATTGGATAATTGGCCTTCAGGTTTATGAAAGAATGCTGAGAAATGTGCGTTTTTTTGGTTGATGAACTGCAATCAACATATAGACCAGGTTAGGCAACATTGGCCCTCCAGCTGTGGTGAAAATACAAATCCCATCATGCCTCTGCCTCTAGGAGTCATGCCTGTGATTGTTAGGGTCTAGCAATGTCTCATGGGACTTGTAGTCTCCAAACAGCTGGAGTGCCGAGGTTGCCTACCCCGGATTATAGACCATTTGTCACTTAGGGTGCCCATGAAGTAATGCTCCGGGCACAGAGAGAGCCTGCTTCTGATGAGGGCCTGGACTTTGCTTAGTGAAGAGACCGATGAACCCAGCCTGCATCCACTTTTGTTGCCAATCAAAAACAATAGGGGTGAGCTGTGGACTAATTCAAAGTCAAAGGTCCTGTCCTCTGTGCCCCCTCTCACTTTAGGTTGGCTACACTTCTGTTTAGCCAAACCCTTCTCGATGACTGTAAGAGGAGACAGGTGAAGATTCTAAGCAAGCAGGCATGCAGTACAATAAAATGACAAGTTGAGGAGGAGGCTTCCCCCTGCTATACTTTACTTATTCTGTGTCTGCTACTTACACAGATAGAAATGAGATTGGCCAAAGCAACAATGTTGCCCAGATAGTCAAAGTACCGGTGGCTTCCAACGATCTGCATAATCTGCAAGAATCTAGACTGGTACATAGGCTGGGGCGGGTGCTGCAAAAACAAAAAAAAAAAATGTTATCACACACATTTCTTTATTTCCTACAGGTACATTTCAAAAAATGATTAGATTTCTCTGCTTTGCAAACATGGCAGCAGTTATCCAACTGGCAAGCAAGATATGGCATACCTGACAATGTCTTTGCATTTATTGCATTGTGAGATTTATCTTTGGGGAGATGCTAGCAAAATTGCGTTGCCCATCTTAAGCAATGCCTAAGATGCATGGTTTATCATTAAGGAATTAGGCTGGATTCACACCAATGCATTTTTAGTGCTTCTTGCATTTTGCAGATTTGCACTACAGTCCATTTAACATGGTTTTCTATGGAACACTTTCTGTAGTGCAAATCTGCAAAAAGCACTAAAAATGCATAGGTGTGAATCAGGCCTTACATCAGAGTCTGCAGAGTGTAAGGGAACGCTGCACGTTCAGATGTAAAAGGGGAACTCTGTGGACTCTGATGTAAAGAGGAACTTCATATGATTATCAAACTATCAAAATGATCAAACTATCAAACGCCAGATCATTTGCTCCAAAAATAAATGAATTGCAGATCAGTTTGATTCAAAACTTCTGTGCGATACATGGCTTCACAATTCCATTCCAGATACTGCTATGCAACTATTGGGACCGATTTTTTTTACCGACAGGACAGAAAACTGGACCCGGGGAAGAAAATATGTATCTATGTTCTGAATGCCTGGTGCTCGGACAGCACGATTGTGGACAATCACTGTTCCCCAGATTTAGAATTATTGGTTGTAAAATGTAGACCCTTTTATTTGCCAAGGGAATTTGCGGCAGTATTCGTCCTTGCGGTATACGTACTGCTGGTTGCGAATGCTGCTGTAACTTTGGATACTTTGGCAAAAGTGATAAGCAAACTTCAGTGAGCACATCCTGATGGGGTGCTTGTGATTGCTGGTGACTTCAACCATGCGTTCAGAGCCTATAGAAGCACTGAGGACGCTCTTGCTTTTGCACTACATGTGGCTTGAAGTCATCTGGAACACTGGCAACCAAGTCAGAATGTTGTTTATTGACTATAGTTCGGCTTTCAACACCATTGTCCCAGATCCATCAGTGGAGAAGATGTTGAAGCTGAATCTGCCCCCTTCCCTTTGCTCTTGGATAAAGGACTTCCTGGTAGACCGCCCACAGTTGGTCAAACTGGTTAAGCATGTTTGTTCCCAACGTGTGGTCAGCATATAAGTACCGGTCGTGTACTGAGCCCCCTTCTTTACTCTCTATACAATTGTGATTGTACTCCTTGCTTTTCTACAAATAGCATCATCAAATTCACATACGATACCACCATAGAAGGTTGCATCACAAGAGGAAATGAGAAGCATTATAGAGAAAAGGTGGCTAACCTAGTAGAGTGATGTGAGGCAAACAATTTGGCCCTAAACACTGGTAAGACCAAGGAATTAATGATGTTAGGAAGAGTAAGACTGACATGGTTCCATTTACAGTGAGAGAATTGGTAGAGCGGGTATCTGTTATTAAGCATTAATATTTCAGAAAATTTATCCTGTTCATCAAACATGACAGCTGTCCCCAAGAAGTGTCAGCAACGGTTATATTTCCTGAGACTTCTCAGTAAAAATGGCCTAGGGAAAAACATCTTCTACCGCGTACACACAAGCAAATTTTCCCTCAGAAAAATCTTCAATGGTTTTTCCGACAGAATTCCGCTCAAGCTTATCTTGCATACACATGGTCACACAAAAGTTCGGAATTTCCGATCTGAACTTTTTCCGACCGAAAAACAGAGAACATGCTCTCAATCTTTTGCTGGCTGGAATTCGGCCAGCAAAAGTCCGATGGAGCATATGCACGGTCGCATTTTCTGACTAAAAGCTCTCATCAGTCTTTTGCTGGCCGAATTTCCGATCGTGTGTTTGGGGTATTAGAGTCCTTCTATCACGCCTATTGAGAGCGTGCCGATGTATTGTATTTTAGCCTGGTATCCCAACTGCACACTAGCAGAAAAAGCTTCCCGCAGAAGGTTGTGGGGTTTAGTTTAACTTCAATAAAACGGAATGTACAAGTCCCGTTGTGTCAGCAGGGCAGGCAAAATAGTAAGTGACCTGTCCCACCCTGGAAACTATCTTTTTGAACTCCTGTCTGGCAAGAGGTTCAGAACCACAAAAGGAGAGGACAAACCGATTTAAGGAAAGTTTCTCCCCAAGAGCTATCAAGGCCCTAAATGGTCATTTTGAATAATATTATCTAACTGCAGGTGACCGGACTTTGCTGCAGTGGTTCTTTTTAGGCTTTTTATATGGGGGCAAACTGTTTACATGTGTGTATGTTATATGTTTACATACATGTGGAGCTTTTATAGAATTTCATTGTAATTTGTGTTGTGTTGCTGCACTGCTAAGTAAAGTAACACCAGAGGTACAGCGTAAAAGGAAGGAAGAAAACGTTGCTACCGTCTTCCCTCTCACAGGCAAGGCAACCCAAAAGTAGTATGGTGTCCCTAATGAATAAGAGAAATCAGGATTTCCAACAGCTGCATCAGAATAAACCTTACGACAGCATGCGTCATCCCAAACCTATATACAACTCACCTGTCTGACCGGATCTTTATCGAGTTCATCAAACAGTTTCTGAAACTGCTCTGCAGAGATAACACCGCTGGGGCAGCATCTTGCTTTCTACAATGAAAACAAAAAGTATGTTTTTTTTATTTAAAAAAAAAAAAAAAAAAACACATTATTGCCAATCATATCCCCCCACCCACCTCTTGATTTTACCTCAATGATTGCTAGTTTGCAGTAGCCATCCATTTTAACATCCTGTAAGACTTTAATGAAGGTCACACAGTCGACACAGGCCCTAAAGAGAAAGTTCATTTAGATCACGGATTCAGTTTAAGCATTTTTTTGAAAAGAAGTATGGATATATGAAAAAACAAAACAAACATACTCGCCTCAACCGTCTGATGTTGCAGCTGTTCCCACGCTGGCGCCAAGCCCAAGAACTGAGCGATCACATAACAGTTGATCTCTCAGTTCTCGATCAGCTCAGAATGGAGAGCAATGACTGTCGGTCACAGATCTCCGCCCTTGGGGGAGAGCGGTGACCGACAGTCATTGCTCTCCATTCCAAGCTGATTGAGAACCAAGACGTCAACTGTTATGTGATCGCTCAGTTCTCGGGCTTGGAGCCAGCGTGGGAACAGCTGCAACATCAGATGTCTAAAGCAGATGAACAGCTGCCTAGAGCCAAAGCCAGATGTCAATCAGGCAGCTGGGCGGATCCCTACAATATGGTTGGGATCTTTTCAGAGCATGGATCGGCTCTGTGACATCAGCTGACACAGGCAATATGAAAATCAGAATATAAGAGCGCTAAATGCTAACACATCATTACCACAGTGTAATAAATTGATGTAAATAACAATAATACATAACCATAATTAATAACCTGCTATTAGCTGATTCTGGGTCACAGGAGAGCAAGTGCACTCCTGTGACTCAGAAGAGAAGCGTGACCTAAAAAGCTTTGGCCATACTTCTTTTTTCCAATGACAAGAGTGTGGAAGGCTAGAACCTGCATCAGATTGTATCATTTTGGAGAAATTAGACCTAATTTCCTGTCTGAGTGACTGCACATCAGGGAAACAGGAAGTAACAGAAAATCTCTACAATGGGGACGGATACAACATCCTCAACACTGTAGTGGGCTGTGGAAGGATTATAAGCATCGTGGAGGCCTGATTTGGTGTCCGTATCTTCCTATCCTTGGTGAACTCTTTGTACTGGAGTCCCACAGATAAAAAGCAGACAGGAAATCTCCCCAATGGGAACACAGAAAGCAAAAAAATAAAGTTTTGCTAGATCTAGAAAGCAAAAAATAAACCCGATGATGGGTTTTAGCATTCTCTAGATTTTCCAGAATGAACAAATGATTTGGCTTTAGATGGACGATAAATAATCTTGTACATAAGTATTGTATATTTTGATTACAGAATTACATTTTATGCATTTTTTTTTTTAATCCAATGCAATTTTAGATGCCATTGGTTCTCACCAGAGTTTCTCCTTAAGTTTCATAATATAAACCAGTGATGGCGAACCTTGGCACCCCAGATGTTTTGGAACTACATTTCCCATGATGCTCATCTACACTGCAGAGTGCATGAGCATCATGGGAAATGTAGTTTCAAAACATCTAAATTGCCAAGGTTCGCCATCACTGGCTTACATTCTGAAACTTAAAGGAGGAACTCAGCAAAAGAGTTCAACCAGGGGCGACCCATCCATTAAGGACGCACAGGCGCAGCCCCTCTCTGAGAACCAATGGCATCTAAAATTGCATTGGATAAAAAAAAAAAAAAAAAAAAATCTAAATATACAATACTTATGTACAAGATTATTTAATCGTCCATCTAAAGCCAAATCATTTGTTCATTCTGGAAAATCTAGAGAATGCTAAAACCCATCAGGTTTATTTTTTGCTTTCTAGATCCTATTAAAGAGATTTCCTTTCACTTCCTATTCTGGAGGTTGAGGAAAAACTCTTCAAAAGTGACAGGAAATCCACCGGTGTCCCCATTGATGATTTAGCTTCACTTCTATTCCATTCACAACTGGGAGAGATTTCAAAGCCCCGCTGTTTACTGCCCCGGTAACAATGGTCAGTTGGAGAAATGAAGAGGGTGTATCTCTCTAGCAGGGACACCGGCAACAATATAAACCTCATCAAGAGGGAATATATAGAAACCCATCACATTGGGTTTTAATGATAAGGCCTAATTTTGGGTGAAAGGCATCAAACATGTCAGGGGAGGATGTCCCAGGCATAGCTTTGGGTTTGCCTGTACGGAACAATAAAGTGTTGCTGGCTTTTTTTTCCTCTTTTGAATTTACTAGCAGTATACATGATGGACCTTCTAATCTTTCTCACTCCATCCAAAAACGTTGGCTATATATACAATTCAAGAGAATAAATCTCCAAAAATGCAGATTAGACCCCTGCCAAGTTTATATCGCTGTCTGTTCCCCTGTTAGGGAACGTCACCCTCTCTATTTGTCCTGTTTTAAAAGCCCACATTTTTGGCTGTCCCCAGAAAAGTAATAGAGGGGAAATCTTCCAATGGGGACACTAGATTTGGTGACCTGGGGGGCCACAATGGATTCCCTTAATTTGCAGGGGATTTACTCACTTCCTGCTTTGGCTATGGGACAGGAAGTGAAGGGAGATCTCCACAATGGGACACAGATGGCAACAAATAAACGATCATGGTGTTATATATGGTGAGATATATACATACACACACACACACACACACACTGATCTGCCCTTCCATACTGCACTGACAGCGGATGTGGACAAAGAAAAGCTACTTCTTTGGAAACATTGGTAACATAATGCTCAGTTTTGTCCAAACTGCGCCGGGCGCTACCAAGCTGTGCCACCCCCAAACTGCAGCGCCGGGCACCCCCAAGCAAGCAGCCACTCTGAGGGCCACGGCAAGCAAAACCACTGACTAGTCATCAGTTTGTATTTCCAAAGGCAAAGCAAGTCTATAATAATAATAATAATAATAATAATAATAAGATAAAAAAAGTTTTTTCTTACGCCTGATCACAATTTTGGGATGTGATCTCTCTGTGGAAAGAAAGAATTTCAAAGGCAGCTCTAATTCCTAACCGCCGTCTAAGCAGGGAGGCCTGAACAGATTTCTGAGGGAGAGAAAAAAAAAAATCAATGTGAATATAATTGGCTGACTGTACCGCATTAAAACATCAACTGAAATTTGACACAGTGTGCCCAAAGCAAACAAACATACTATGGGGGTTGATTTACTAAACCCGGAAAGTGCAAAATCTGGTGCAGCTGTGCATAGAAACCAATCATCTTCCAGGTTTTATTGTCAAAGCTTACATGAGCAAGCTGAAGTTAGAAGCCTATTGGCTACCATGCAGAGCTGAATCAGATTTTGCACTCTCCAGTTTTAGTAAATCAACCCCAATGCACGGCCAAAGGTTGGTGGACACCTGACCATCACACCTAAATGAGCTTGTGGGACAAAATCATGTCACCAGCACAGAGCCCTCACCTACACACACACCTATCTTTGAAGCTTGAAAAAGCCTTCACTATTCTGGAAAGACTTTCCAACATCCACCATTCCATTCACCCTCCGCATGCACACCGCATTTCTTTAAAAAAAAAAAAAAAAAAAAAAAAAAAGATTTCAACTTGAAATGCATTTTCATGCAGTAAAATTAATGCTTTTTACTGAAGAAAAACAAACAATTGTGAATAGGCCCTGTTGGGTAATCACAAGCCATCCAGGCTCCATTCTATGAGGTTGTTGAGCACCAGATGAGCAAACGAATACACTGTGGCATAAACCTAGAGATCAGATTTTAGCACTTGCTCAGTAATCTAGAATGCATAATACAATTGGTTTTTAATTTTTTTTTCTTAGTTACAGTTTTCATAAAATTTGTAACACTGATCTCACCAATAAATAGCCCCGGAACTGATTGTAGATTATGGCTGTCAGCAAGTTCATCAAAATAAGACTGCCTGTGTAATACAGAAAGTATTGGGAAAAAATAAATAAAAATAAAGCCAGGTAACAAAGCAGAAAGTGCTAATAACGGAAAATTCCTATCAAAATACTTACCGTAATTTTCCTTTCCTGATGGACTCCATGGCAGCCAACGTGTGGGTTTAGTCCCGCCTCCACTACCCTATAGGACGTTACTCCCATAAATCTTTGCTCCCTGCCAGAGGCCGTGTTCGGTAACTATCCTACTCCAGCCATTTGGGAGGGAACTCCGGCTGCCATGGAGTCCATCAGGAAAGGAAAATTACGGTAAGTATTTTGATAGGAATTTTCCGTTTTCCTGACAGACTCCATGGCAGCCAACGTGTGGGAAATAACTCGCCATACACACCCGGGTGGGCAAAATGCTGAACAAACAAAGATTTATTTGACACCGTCAATTGACAAAACTTTAGCACCAAAATCAACTGAAGACAGAGCCGCTGGCTCAACACAGTAGTGTGACATAAAAGTATGGATTGACGACCAAGACGCCGCTCTGCATATCACATCAGGAGCTACATGGCGCGAGGCTGCCCACGAAGTTGAGAGACTTCTGGTTGAGTGTGCTGTCACCGCCTGAGGAGGAGCCAACCCCTTCTCCTTATACGCCCACTGGATCGCTTGAACTATCCAAGCAGCAATAGATCTGACTGATGCTCGGGAGCCCTTGTGTTTTCCATAGAACAGGACGAAGAGATAGTCCGACTGGCGGAATGAGGCTGTAACTTCCAAGTATTGTTTCAGGGAACCCCCAACATCCAGAGGGTGAACATCTGAGACTCCAGTGGACCTGAAGGTGGGTAGAGAAATTTCTTGATTCTGGTGAAAAACTGAGGTGACTTTAGGGTTTGACCCTAACATCGGAACCAGAACCACTCTGTCTGGAAAGAAGGTTAGGAAAGGTTCTTTGGCTCCTAGAACCTGGATTTCAGACACCCTCTTCGCCGAGGTGACGGCCACTAAAAAAGCGGTTTTTAACGTAAGCTCTCTGACAGAAAGCGGCTTGTCCAGATGAGAAAAAAAGTCCAAAACAAGAGGCAGATCCCACTTAGGGAATCTTGGCTTCCTTTGGGGTCTCAATCTCATTGCCCCTTTGAAAAATTGTTGGATAAGGGCATGTTTGGCCCATGACACTCCCGTGAAGGCGGAAATAGCTGACACCTGAACACGAATGGAACTGACCGACAAAGGTAGGTCCAGACCTGACTGCAGAAAACTTAGGATGTCCTGAACTGCCGGGGAACCACATGAATTGGCTCTGGAAGACATATGGGACGAAAATCTTGCCCAGATCCGCTCATATACTTTGTTGGTGCTACGCCTCCTTGCACTTAGGAGGGTGGGAATAGCCTCCTTGGGACACCCTAGTGCCTCCAACCTTCCCCTCTCAAGAACCAGGCCTTCAACTGTAGGTGACCTGGACACGGGTGGAGGATCGTGCCCTGGGAGAGCAGGTCCCGACGGGTCGGAAGAGGAACTGGGTCTCGGAAGCTGAGCAGAGACAGGAGAGGAAACCACGGTCTGTTGGGCCAGTGTGGGATTATAGCCACCATCTCCACTTCCTCCCATCTGAGTCTCCTCAGGAATTGAAAGATGATCGGAGTTGGAGGGAAGGCATAGGCTGTGCGGAACCACCAGCGCTCCGTTAGTGCATCCACCCCGTAGGCTTGTGGATCCCTGAACCGCGAGTAGTATCTCGCCAGCTTCCTGTTGTACTGGGAGGCAAAGAGATCCACTTCTGGAGAGATCCCTAGGGATACCACCCAACTGAACACCTCCTCGTGCAGAGCCCACTCGTTGTTGTCCAGCTGCACCCTTGAGAGAAAGTCCGCTTGGACGTTGAGAACCCCGGGAACATAGGTTGCCGTCAAGTTGGCTAGATTCCTCTGTGCCCAACGCATGATAGGTTCCACTTCTGCCAGTAGGGAACGACTCCTGGTGCCCCCTTGTTTCCTTATGTAGGCAACAGCTGTTGTGTTGTCCAATCTGAGAACAACCGACTCTCCCGATATCAGATGAGGGAAGGCCACCAGAGCTAGGAAGGCTGCACGCAACTCCAGGACGTTCGAGACTATCCCTCGAGAGGGAAAGTCCCAAGTGCCCTGAGCCACCTCCATCAGACAATGGGCCCCCCAACCTCTGTTGCTGGCATCTGATGTTACTGTTATCCACCTGATCGGAAGAAGGGAATGGCAATTCAGTAGGTTCTCTCGCTGAAGCCACCAGAAGAGGGAACTCCTCATGACTTGAGTGACACGAATTGTCTGGACTTTGTCTCCCGACCACTGGAGAAGAAAACCCTTCTGAAAAGGACGCATTCTCCACTGTGCCCACTTCACCATCGGTATTGTGGACACCATGGTGCCTATGACCTTCAGGCAATACCGAGTGCTGAGATGAGGAGACGCGAGAGCCAGGTGGATCCTGTCTCGCACTATTCTGACCTTTTCCTCGGGCAGAGAGATGGTACCTCTCACCGTGTTGAAGAATGCTCCCAGGAACACGAGATACTGTGACGGTTCCAGCTGGCTTTTTTCCGTATTCAGGAGCCATCCGAACTCCTTGAGCGTTGAGATGGTCTGATCTCTGTGATCTACCAGACAACTTCTGTCCTGAGCCAACAAGAGTAGATCGTCCAGGTAGTGATGGATCCGGATTTTTCTGATCCTTAGTAGAGCTACGATTGCTAGTAGGACCTTCGAGAAGGTACGTGGAGAAGTGGACAGACCGAAGGGAAGGCAAGTGAATTGTAAATGAACCTGGTCTATGGAGAACCGCAGGAACTGTTGGAAGTCTGTTGCGACGGGCACGTGGAAGTAGGCGTCTTTTAGGTCTATGGAGACCATCCAATCCCCTGGCTGTACTGACTGTTGGATTGTGGCCAGGGTCTCCATCTTGAACCTCTCCTTCTTTATGAAGCGGTTCAGATATGTCAGGTCTATTACGGGTCTCCACGCCCCGCTCTTCTTCTGGACTAAGAAAAGAGGGGAATATATTCCCATACCACGTTGCTCGACTGGCACGGGAATAGCTGCGCCTTGTTCCAATAAAGATTTTACGTAGGTTGAAAGTATCATCCTTTTTCCTTCTGATGTTGGAATGGATGTGGGGACACACCTGCACTTGGGGACCCTGCTGAACGTCCAAGTGTGTCCTGAGGAAACCGTCCTGACGGTCCAGAAATCCTGGATTGAGGCCGCCCAGACGTGCCGAAAAAGGAGCAGGCGAGCTCCCACCCGGTCCGTCTGGACGGGCTCGCTCTCAAAAGGACTTGGTCGGTTGTTTGTCACCCGACAAACTGCTTTTTGTAGCTTTTTTGAAAGATGATTGCCTGGACCTCCAAGACCTGGAGAATTCCTTCCCGGGCCTGTAACTGCGTGCCTCCCTGGCACGGTCTTGACCTTGCTTCCTTGGAAACGAACCTCTGGGATTTTGTTGGCGCCTGTCTTGGGGAAGGAACCCAGACTTACCGCCCGTGGCCCGAGTTATAGCACTATCCAACCTATTCCCAAACAAAGACGAACCGTCAAAGGGGATCCGGCACCAAACCTGCTTAGATGCCGGGTCGGCCAGCCAAGGACGGAGCCACAGGGCACGCTTGGCAGTCACAGAGGATAGCATAACTCGAGACAAGAGACGAATAATGTCAATTGAGGCCTCCCCAAGAAAGCCGAGGCCAGCCTCAGCTCCTGTATAGGAGAACTCCTGGCTAGCTCTTCTGAGACACCCCTGAGTGTCTCGTCGACACTGTCGGACCAGACCTCCATTGCTCTAGACAAGGCCGCCAGAGCCAGGGCCGGTTTACAGGCCGTGCCAGCCATAAGGTAGACCCGCTTCAGGTCAGAATCAATTCTCCTGTCTAGAGCGTCCTTGAAGGAGACCGTGTCCTCTAAGGGAAGGGTCACATGTCTGACCAACCGCATTACTGCCGCATCCACTAGGGGGGGTGATTCCAGCTGTTTTACCTCTTCTTCTCTGAATGGGTACAGCTTCTGAATTTTTGGCAGGAGAGAGTTCTTCTTCTCTACCTTTCCCCATTCTTCCGTAATAACCTCTCCTAGTTCCGACAGAAAGGGAAAACTGATCCGCTCCTTCTTTAATTGTTTGAAAAATTTTCTCTGCTTCGCTGGAGCCGTCACCGGCTCTTCCCAATTCAAGGTTTCCTTGATGGCTTTGACCAAAGGAGGGAGCAGAGCAAAATCAAAACCGGAACCAGCCACATCTTCCTCAGATTCACTATCGGAGAGATCCGCGGATGGATGGCTTGGTAACGAGGCTTCCCAAGTATCTTGAACCTGGGTATCCCTCACAGGAGATTTGGGCGACTCTACAGGAGATACATGAGGGGCTTCCAGCTCCTTTAAGCTGTCCTTGACCATCTTCTCCACCATAGACTTTAACTGTTGGCCAGAGTCAGTCCTTTCTCCAGTCGCCTTTACATAACAGGCATCACAAAGGGACTTGTCCCTAGGGACTTGAGCCCTACACCCCCAGCATGACCCTTCAGAATGGCTGGGGCGAGTCGTGGAAGAGCGGGATGGTTCCCGGCTACGATGACTGGATCTCGCAGAAGAACCGTGGTGTCTAGATCTGGAAGAGGAGTGCCGGCGGGATTTTGATGAACCGCTTCCTTTATGCGAACTCCGGTGTTGAGTAGACCTGGAAGGGCTGAAAGAAAAAGACAGATCCACCGTGTCAGCGGAACATCACCTATGATGATGTTCCACCCTCCCCCCTCCCCCAGCAGGCACCCCAGGGAATGCCCCCCCAAAATACCTGCTGCGAGAGGGCTG
>JAQSEC010000407.1:0-12467 GCA_028564925.1 Lithobates sylvaticus | reverse complement strand
GGAGTGAGCACCAGCTTCTTTCTTGACCATGTAGTGGCCTGCGCCCTAGTTGAATGAGCCCTAATTCCCCCTAGGGGGAGATAGACCCATCTCATCGTAGGCAATAGAAATAGCTGTTTAATCCATCTAGCCAAGGAAGCCTTCGATGCTTGCTTGCCTTTCTTTTTCCAGAAAAAAGAATGAATAAAAGAGTCTGAAGCTCTAAAAAAACTCCTGTAACTTCCAAATAATGTAATAAGGTACGTCTCACGTCTAGGTTGTGAAACTGCTCCTCCTTTTTGCCCGTAGGTATAGAACAGAAGGTTGGGAGGATAATCTCCTGGGATCTGTTATGATGAGCTTGCTACTTTCGGCAAAAAACCTGGATCTACTTTAAGGACAATTCTATCTGAAAAAACTGACAGAAAAGGCTCTTTCACGGACAGAGCGTGCAATTCGCTAATCCTTCTTGCTTGAAGTGATTGCTACAAGGAAAACTGTTTTTAAGGTTAAATTCTTTAGAGAAATGCTCTGCAAGGGCTCGAATGGCTCCTTTGTAAAGGGCCTGCAAGACCACAGAGAGGTCCCACTTGGGGAAGTGCCTCACTGGGACCGGTCTGGACCAGGAAAGTGCCTTGAAAAATCTCGTAATCAGGGATTCTGAAGATAAGGATTTCTCTAGATAGACCCCAAGGCTGCCCGACCTGCACTTTAAGAGTGCTGACTGCGAGCCCTCTGTCTGCCCCTTTTTGCAAGAATTCCAAAACTGAGACCTAGGTTCTCAACCTCTCTATGTTCTGCATGACAAAAAGGACGCATAGACCTTCCAAACCTTGGCATAAATGGCCCTGGTTACCCTTTTTCTACTAGAGAGCAATGTGGATATTAACCTTTCCGAAAAGCTTTGCTTTTCAGCAATTGCTCTTCAGATACCAAGCAGTGAGTTTTAAACTGCTACATCTGGATGATGCACTGGCCCCTGGGTTAACAAATCTGGACTCAGCGGGAGGTGCCAACCTGGTTTTGACCGCTAACTGTAGAACCAAGGAAAACCACAAGCTCTCTTCGGCCAAAACGGGTGATCAGATTACTGGTACCCCCTTTTTTGTGTATCTTTCTCAGCACCAGTGGAATTAACTGGAAGGGGGAAAAGCGTACCCCAGGTGAAAATTCCACTGATGTGCTAGAGCGTCTGTCCCCTGAGAAACCGTTGTTTCTGAAAGGGAAAAAAAATTGAGGAAGCTGAGTGTTCCGCTTGAGGCAAACAGGTCTATCTGCGGAAGGCCCCAGGTTCTGGAGATCAGAGTGAACACCTCTGTGTTCAGGCTCCATTCTGCTTCCTGTACTCTGTCGGCTCAGATAATCCGCTACCTCGTTCAACGTGCCCTTGAGGTGGACTGCGGATAGAGATAGTAGATTGTTTCCGCCCAATCCAGAATCTCTACCGACAGTAAGTGCAAGGACCTGCTGCTCCTTGTGCCTCCCTGTTTGTTCAGATAGGCTACGGTAGTGGCGTTGTCTGATAGTATCTGGACATGGCACCCTAGGAGGTTTGGGGAGAAGGCAGCTAATGCTGCAGCGACTGCTTTTAGTTCTCTCCAATTTGACGATCTTCTGGATTCGGCCCTGAGACCATGTCCCCTGTGCCAAGTCCTGACCCATGTGTGCCCCCCATCCCCATACTGGCGTCTGTTGTGACCACCTTTTCTGTCGGGAAGGACCAAAGAAGACCTTTCTGCAGAACTTCCTGATCTCTCCACCACCACAGCGAGCGTCTGACCCTGGTGGGAACCCTTACCCTGGTGTCGAGGCTCTCTGTCCTGTGGTCCCATGTTCCTAAGAGGAACCTCTGGAGAGGCCTGAAATGAGGCCTTGCCCACTGGATGGCTGTCATTCAAGAGGTCAAAGTCCCCAAAACTGACATAATTCTTCTCACCGAAACCAACTGTTGGTTCGTCTGAAGAGTCGATACCGCCCTCTGTATCCTGAACTTTTTCTCCTCTGGGAGAAAAATTTTCTGTTCCACCGAATCTATCCGGTATCCCAGAAAAAGTATCTGCTGGGCTGGGCTGGACTGAGATTCGATTTTGGGACATTCACTAGCCACCCCAGTGCCTCCAAGTGACTGCGGGCCCTGGCCAGATCCTCCTGCAACCTCTCCCTGGATGGGGCAAAGAAGAGGAGGTCATCCAGGTACGGGATTACCGCAACCCCCCCCTGGAGACGAAGGGGGGCGAGGGCCTCCGCCATTACCTTCGTAAAAATACGAGGAGCTGACGATAGACCGAAGGGAAGGGCCCTGAATTGCAGATGTAAAATCTCTTTGCCCATGTTCACCGCAAATCTCAGAAATCTGTAAGACTGAGGAGCTATGGGGATTATGCAGGTAAGCATCTTTGAGATCGATTGATGCCATGAAGCATTCTTTGGTCAGCATGTTCCTGACCGTAAAAATTTAATCCATACAAAATTTTTTGTAACGGACTGACTTTGTTCAGAGGCTTCAGGTTGAGGATTAACCTGTAGCTCCCTGATGGCTTCTTTATTAGAAAAATGTGAGAGTAGAACCCCCTGCCCTGTTCTCTCCTGGGGATACTGGAATAACGACCCTCTGGTGTCTCAGATCCTTTAAAAGGTTCTTCATGGCCAGGGCCTTTGTGATAACTTCCCTTGAAAGGCTGTCACATAGAATTTTTCTGGCGGGGGCTCCAAAAAAACTCTATTCTGTAACCTTGGGACAGCATGTCCAGAATATATCGATTCTCTGTCATGCTGGCCCAAGGGGGGAGAAAACCCTGAAGTCTTCCCCCTACTGGGAAGTCCAAGTCATTGGGTTTTTCCTATGAGGTCGCAGGAGGATGGAAAAGGACATTTCCCTTTCCTTTTTACCTTTCTGCGACGACCAGTTCCTTCTCCTTTCCTGGGGTACGCTGCTTTCCTGAGCCCTTTGGGGACGAAAAAAACTTTTTAATTGGTTGTTTTTTCTTTTTGATAGGAAAAGACTTCTTTTTATCAGCTGTCCTATCTAAAACAGCGTCTAAGTCAGGGCCAAACAGCAAATCCCCCTGAAACGGGATCCCACAAACTTTTTTTTTGGAAGCCGCCGTCTCCCGGCCAGGTTTTTAACCATAAAAGCCCTTCGGGCCGAGTTAGACAAGGCTGCAGATCTAGCCGTCATTTTGATAGACTCCGCTGAGGCATCAGATATATATGCTACAGCTGCTGAGAGGGTCGAGAAAGATTCCAAAATTTCTTGTTTTGGGGAGTCTGCTGCAAAATATGGGCCTTAAGTTGGTTCAACCAGAACTCCATATTCCTAGAGACGACAGTAGTCGCCATAGCAGGTTTGAGGTTTCCCATAATGGATTGCCAAGCTCTTTTTAGCTGCAGATCCATCCTCTTATCCATGGGGTCTTTTAATACTCCCATGTCTTCAAATGGCTAAATCAGTTGATCTTGAGACCTGGGAGAAAGCGGCATCAAGTTTGGGATTTTTGTTCCAAACCTCCGCCGGGTCTTTGTCATCGAAAGGAAAACGCCTTTTTTTTAAATTTTTAGGGAAAAAAGGCTTCTTTCTGGCTCTGCCAACTCCTCTTAATAGTCTCAGATATAACTGAGTGCACTGGGAAAGCTGCGATTTTTTTGGTTCGCTGAGTCCTGCGTACATTTTGTCATGCAGGGACAACTCCTTTTTTCCTCCTCTAGACCCAGTGTAGTATAAATTGCCTTTAACAGGCCATCTACCTGCTCCAAAGACAATTAAATTTTTGAAGGCAATTCTTCACCTTCCTCCCCCCTCAGATTCTTCTCTAGACTGGGTGGGGGAAATGTCCCTCTTGGGTAAGAGATAACTCAGTCTCTACCGACGGGATCACAGGTGAGCCTAGGGAGGATTGTGAGGCAGATGGTTGACTCAGGGATGGGTTTGCTAGTGAAGAGCGGAAAGACTGGATAGTCGCATCAAGCTCTTTTTTAACTGATGCGATCAAGTCGCTGCAAGCAGAGGAAGCTTCTTCTTTCACTAGCGCATCAATGCAGGATTGACATAAGTCTTCTTCCATCCCTCTGGTAACTTTGCTTTACAGGAGGGGCATTTCCTTTTTGCACTGGATCAGAGCTCTTGGCCTGCCGTGAGACAAAATAAGAAAAAAACCCACCCCAGTGAGACAACCCTCCCTATTTGAAAAAGGCTCACCACAGGTGCACAATGAAGGAGAGCAAACTGCCTCATGTGCCCAGACAGGCCCCTGCCACCGGGGGGGGGGGGTAGGGTGGGCGTGGGGAGAGAGACCTCACAGTAAGGGAGGACAGTATACATACTGTCCCTTACCTGGGCCTTGCTGGTGCTTGTGCCTGTCCCACTCGCTGCTGCCATCGGGTCCATCGAGGAGCGCTGCATAACTGTGTGGCTGAAACGCCGGTTCCGGACTCCAATAGCGCCAGTGCGCCGGACCGGAACCGCCTTAAGAAGAGCCAGCCCCCCGTCCCCCCTTCTCCTCCTGGCGATTTCCGGCGGAAATGACGCCGCACGCCTGCTCCGTAGGCCCCGCCCCCTTCCGGATGCCTCACTTCCGGCGGATGGAGCACAGCATGCCATCCCCAAGATGGCGGCGGCGTTACAGGCAGCAAGCGGTGACCGGCAAAAAAAAAAACAAAACAAACCGGTCATTTTTTTTTTATGCTGCTGTGCTATGCCGCCGCCCAGGGGCAGACCCACAGCAGTCCCGGACTCACACCTGAGCACCCTGAAGAGGGAGAAGGAGCCCAGCCAGCAGCATCACTCACATCGCTGTGGAATGGGAGGAACAGCTCTCCTGAGGTAAAAGAAAAAATTGGTGGAGTAGGATACCCGGGCTCTCAGGACAGCACCCAAGAGCCCTGATCTCCCACGAAGTGTTCCCTCCGGAGGAAACACAAAAAAACTGACCATATGTGTGGGAAGGAGCCTCCTTTTAAAGTTTGGTGGAAGAGGTGTTTCCTATGGGCAAGGAGGAGTCACTCTCTCAGGTGCTGTCCTGAAAGACGATTAGGGAAAAGACTAAAAATCGTAACAAAGACTCCCTGCTGAATGTAATTAACACAACAGACATCAGTTATTGCACTTGTATGTGCTGCTCTAGAAGTGTTGCTTCTAAGAGGACATGGGGCCTGCCACAGCTCATGACATATCTAGGCTGATGAAGAAGCCCTGAGAAATCGAAGCAGGATTTAAAAGTATATATTTGATACCACTAGATAAGTAGCACAACTCATTACTTTCAAAAGATATACAGCCTATGACCTCAATGCAGATTAATGCAGTTATTTGCTATAAGGAGATTAGGGCATGATGCTCGGGATCCAGCATCCCAGCTTTTTCAACATATTTAAACATACAAACTTTAGATCTTGATTTAGATCTTGATTCAAATAGTGCCTATAGATGAAGATGCTATACTTGAACATAAGACACATAAAACTGACATTGTGTATTAATTTTCATGCACAAAATGCAGATTTGTCATATGGAAAAAGTAGGTACAACTATTTACCACCACCCAGGCAAATGATTTCTGGCCTGGACCTGGTGATTGGTTCTGGCAAATAAAATGCTCCTCTGACTGTGTAAGTGTAAACACAGGGCAGGGGAAGTGTTGTCATCCCCTCCTCGTGGAACTCTTTTCCGTTCCAGAGAGAGGAGAGAAGACATCTCAGAGTAAGCTGCACCAACACTACACTGACACAGTACACATAGGCACACTTGTCACCCCCCGATCACCCGCCAACCCCCCCTGTTAACCCCTTCACTCACTGTCACTGTGTCACCCAGTGCAGTGTTCATATTTCGCTTTGATCACTGTACTGGTGTCATTTGTGACAATAATCAGTGTTAGGGTACTTAGTAGTAGGTCCAGATAGGTCTATGGACCCCCCCTAATAAAGGTTTAACCCCTTGATCACCCCGTCACCAGTGATCACTGTATTAGTGTCACGGGTGACGCTGGTTAGTTAGTTACTTTTTTATAGCGTCAGGGCACCCGCCGTATATTACCTAATAAAAGGTTTAACCCCCTGATCACCCGGCGGGTGATATCAGTTAGGTTTTAGCATCAGTTAGGGTCTGCGTCGCCCCAGGCAGCGTCAGATTAGTGCCAGTAGCGCTAACACCCACACACGCACCATACACCTCCCTTAGATCCTCCCTTAGATCTTTGATCTGATGAGAACTATATTAGCGTTCCCAATAGTTCAGGGTTCCCAAAAATGCAGCGTTAGCGGGATCAGCCCAAATACCTGCTAGCACCTGTGTTTAGCCCCTTCGCCGTGGCCAGCCCACCTAAGTGCAGTATCAATCGATCACTGTCACTTACAAAACACTAAACACATAACTCCAGCATTCGCAGAGTCAGGCCTGATCCCTGCGAACGCTAACAGTTTTTTTTGGTAGCGTTTGAAGCAGTCGCTGACAGTCAGGTGCTCTTTTTTCCAGTGAGTCTCACTACTGTACCATAAATTTATAGGCCAAAATGTCCAATCGAAGGTACACTAGTGAAGAGGCCTACACGTTTCTGAGCCTGACAGATGAGAGTGAAGTCACCCATCTGTCCGATTTAGGCTCAGAATACGAAGCAGTAGATAGCAGCGGCACCCTGACAGATAGCTCTGGCGACGGAGTAGTGGTCCCTGCCAAGGTCAGGCGTACCCGACTCCATTCTTCTGCTGTTGTTGAGGTGCAAGAACCGCAGGACTCTCGTATGGAGCAGAGAGCCAGTACTAGTGCCGCTCATCCTTCTGGTGAACTGGCAAGCACTAGTGGCCTAGTACATCCTGGTTGTACATCCAGCACTGCAGTAACACTTGGTGACGTGGTGAGTCCCATAAGTGCAGTTCAAGCTGGTGAGGTGGCTAGCACAAATAGAATCCCGCAGCTACCAAGAAGACAAACGCAGGCCCGTCGAGCCCATAGTGCCCTTCCTGCTGCATTTGCCAATCCGAATTGGAAGTTCACCAATTCTGCAGCACCCGTACTTCCCCCATTCACTGGCCAACCCAGAATTCAGGTGGAAACAGTGGATTTTACGTCACTTGATTTTTATTCACAGTTTTTCACGGAAGATCTCTATAGATCTGTGGACCAAAGTAATTTGTATGCTGGTCAGTTCATTGACACTAATCCCCAGTTGGCCCTTGCCAGAGATTGGAGACCTATTACGGTCTCCGAATTTAAGAATTTCCTGGGCCTATCCCTCCTCATGGGCATAGTTAAAAAAAAAAAGTGAGTTGCGGTCATATTGGTCCACTGACCCAATTCACCATATGCCCGTGTTCTCTGCCTCCATGACCAGGGCACAATACGAGCAGATCTTGCGGTTCATGCATTTCAATGACAATGAACTCTGTCGTCCTCGGGGTGACCCTGGATACGATCGGCTCCACAAAATTCGGCCCCTCGTAAACCACTTCAACCAACAGTTTGCAGCCTTGTTTACTCCCGATCAAGTTGTCTGCATTGATGAGTCCCTGATTACGTTTTCTGGCCGCTTGTCTATCAAACAGTATCTTCCCAGCAAGCGTGCCAGATATGGGGTTAAGATGTATAAGCTCTGTGACAGGGCAACAGGCTATACATATATATTTATGGTTTACGAGGGAAGAGATAGTCACGTGGAGCCCGAGAACTGCCCAGACTACATAGGGAGAGCTGGTAAGACTGTGTGGGACTTGGTGTCACCCTTATTCGGAAAGGGGTACCACTTGTATGTGGACAATTATTACACAACGGTGCCACTTTTTAGTCACCTTTTTGATTGTGGAATTGGCGCAGGTGGCACCATACAATCTAATCACCAGGGCTTCCCCCAAAGCCTTGTAGAGTCCCGACTTAGATGGGGGGAGAGAGCCTGCTTGAAATGTAATCATTTGTTAGCAGTGAAGTGGAGGGATACACGGAATGTTTTCGTTCTGTCCTCCCTTCACGCAGATAAGACTGTCCAAATTCCTACGGCGACTGGTGTTGTGGAGAAATCCCTCTCTATCCACTAATACAACCTTTACATGGGTGGGGTGGACCTCAACGACCAGTTGTTGGCGCCGTACCTAATTGCCCGTAAGGCCAGATGCTGGTACAAAAAAGTGTTTGTATATTTATTCCAATTGGCTCTGCTGAATGCTTATGTGCTATACAAAGCTTCAGGACAAACTGGATCCTTCCTAAAATTCCAGGAAGAGATCATTATAGCCCTTCTGTTTCCAGACGGTGCTGTGGCCCACCTTCCCAATGCAAATGCAGTGAGCCGGCTGCATGAGAGGCATTTTCCATATGTCCTCCCTGGTACCCCTACCCAAAGAAAACCCCAAAGAAGATGTTGTGTCTGCAGAAAACGCGGATTTAGGCATGACACCCGCTTTTATTGTCCCTCCTGTCCTGACCAACCTGGTCTCTGCATCGGTGACTGTTTCAAACACTACCACACACTAGTGGAGCATTAGCATAGGGTACAGCATTACACAGTCCTAGGGCACACTTACACAGGGTCTCAAAATATGAGATGGCCATCACATTTTGAAAGACCCTAATCTGTAACTTTTACAGTTTATATAAAAGTGCAAAAGAAATAAAAAACAAACACACAAAAACACACAAAAAAAAATAGTTGTGGTTTTATTTTTATTCTCTATTGTTCTCTCTCTTATGTTCGCTCTCTATTGTCCACTCTATTGTTCTCTCTCTATTGTTACTGTATTTAGAACTGTAATGTTTTATTTTTACTATGTTTATTGTATTTGCTTTGCAGGTATGGTAAGTCTTCCTGTTATACTGTAATGTTACTTTGTTTTATTGTTAACCATCATTGCTTAGCAGGTACGCCATTCAGCTGCAGCACGGGTTTATTTATTCTGACAGCAACAGCGTTTGCTCCCACGATACAAAAAGCCGTGACTCCAGCGCTGTAGGAGGTGATTTCACCACCACAGTTAAAAAAAAAAATGGGTGCATATGTATGCCAAGACAAGGGTTTCCAAAACATAGCCTCTCAAGACATTTTAAGGAAGTACATTACAGGACCCTATTGGACTGATTTTTTATGGGATAGATCAAATTAAGGACCACTGGAGGGGTGGTAATAAAAAGGTACAAGTAGATATACAGATTTGGGTCTTTGTCGCCGGGAGTTCTCAACCTCGACATTGACCTCAACTGTTTCATATCCAACTTTTTAACCCTCATTGTTCCATCTTGGCAAATCTAGTGCACCGCTTTATACAGGATTTACCCTCAAGGTTACCCTCTACACCAGTGTAGGTGGTATCTGATCATAGAAAAATAACATTAAGCACAGCGACTTACTCCTATCATATATATATATATATATATATTTTAAATGCACATATAGTGTAATAAACAAACTAAAGATTTTTTTACATATTTTTAATGTTCAAACATTTTTTTTTTTGTTTATTTTTTTAGGATGTATGTATATATATTTTTTATTATTTTATTTTTTATTTTTTTATTAAGAAAATGGTACATAATCCCTCCTTCTTGAGCACTGTAGGTTAAAGTGGGGTTGCGGTCAAAAAAACAAAAAGGGGCTTAAAAATCATAAAAAAAATTAAAAAAAATTGGAAAAAACATTTTTTTTACTCACCTCTAAATGCCTGTTGCTAGGGGGTCCCTCAAAGTCTGCCACCTTCATTGCCCGGGCAAAACGTCACTTCCCCCTCGGCGCCGCACAGTCATCTGGGACCTGTCACGGGTCCCAGATGACTGAGCGTCAAATCACGGCGCCGCTCGCGCATGCGCAGTGGGTGCCCGGCTGTGAAGCCACAGCCGGGTTCCCACATTAGGAATGTCGGCGCCGTGAGCGGCTCGGGGAACGAGGGGGGGGGGGGTCCTCGTTCCCCCGCATCGCTGGACCCCGGGACAGGTAAGTGTCCGATTTTTAAAAGTCAGCAGCTGCAATATTTGTAGCTGCTGACTTTTAAAAAAAAAAATAATAATTTTCCCCAGGACGGAGCTCCACTTTAAATATTTCAGATTGTTATTTCTTTTAGTTTTACGAGGTTAATATCTGGATTGTACAACTGAGAGCAGATGTGCAGGGTGAAATTTATAATTTGGCATCCAAGGGCGCACGGCTTGGAATAACTATTCCCTGCGGGGGAACTACCTGTTAATACAGGACCACAATAAAAGGATAAAAGTATGCCTCTTTCCGATATAGGATTTGTGTGGTACATATGGTGATATGGGCAATAATTAGTTTCTTTTAGCATATTAACATTCTACACCTAAAATTATAGAGGGTGGAACCTGCACTACCGTTCACTATATTAGAAGTGAGGTGTACCAAGAGGACGATGTCACATGACAAAACGCGCAAGTTGGAGCCTAGTACACACCCACGTCACATGTTCTGGCCTGTGGAACACGCGCCGGCCCGGATCTCTTGAACTGTCACAGTTTTTATGTCATTTGTCTATGGTATGTCTTGCTTTTAATGCATTTCCACAATAAATCGAAACCATTCGGTTTTACGCTACGAGTGCCCGTCTTTTATGCATATGAGGATAACCCACGGTTTTGATGTGCCATGCAGGAGGCGATCGTTCTGGATATCACAACTAAATCTACTATAAGCGGTTTACCCCTGCTGGGGTGCGAGGATCTGGCGAGTGTGGAACTGAAGGGGAGCACGGATGTCACTTCACTTCCTGCACATGATCTGTGATTAAGTGTACGCACAAGTCACTTTGGATATCTGCACAAGTCACTTGGCAGCTGGAGATCAGTTTAAGGCTGGGTCAACACTGGAGTGCTGCAGTCGGGATGCAGTGCAATTGTATTAGTGTTTTACCGGTGATCCCACTGACTTCTATAAGACTATGTGTTTTCTGAAAACGCATCAAAAAAACTTCTGTTTGATAACTTTGTATTCTGCATATGTTCACCTGGTTCCCGCACTCGCTCGGGAGACTGCCATTGAGGCACCAAGGGTGGTTGTCATGCTTTCATGGGTAAGTATGGTTGCCTCTATTGTTTCCTTGGTTACTCAGTGGACGATGAGGAATGGTTTTGATTAATTTGGGATTTTTTCCTATATGAAGTGTCTTACGGTATGGTTTTCAGCTTGGTGAGACGCTTCTCCTATCTTGTCATTGTACATACAGTACATGTTGATACATTGATACATTCTTTCATGTTTCCATGTATTTTCTTCATAGAATCAATTTTCCTCTGAATTATACTCCTGAAGAAGCGGTTTCATGCGAAACATGTGAAGTTGATGATTGAAAGGATACATTGGAAGTTTTCCCATCCTTGGGTGAATATATCTACTTTGTTTCAGTTCATAAGAGGGGAATTTATATTTTAACCATTTGTTTTTCTCTGTCCCTTATGGGACCTTTGTGGTGTTATGCATATATATGTGCCTTTATGGGTAATTTTTAAAGACTATGTAACAAATTTGTATTTTTTTATTATATCCGAGTATTGCAAGTTCATATCGTAAAATGAAAGTCAATTTTTTTTGCCCCTCATTAGTTCTCCGTTAGTCTTGATAAGCACTATACAGTAGTTCCTATGAATTTTAAATAAGTTTGTTAATGCTGAACTCCAGTAAAAAATAAAATAAAAAATGAATGTTTTTTTACATATCTGCAACAACAATATGTTGCCACTATCAATATGTGCCCCATGTGTGCTGCTGCTTTAAGCTATAACTGTTAGTTTACTTCCTTTTGTACACTACATTAAGTGCCGGACACCTGCCACTGAAATTTACAGTATATTTATTATAGTAAGTTGCTCGATCTCCACCTCAGCCAATCATAAACGGTCTAATTTTTTTTTTTGGTGAATACAAGGCATTCTGTGATTGGAGAGGGGATCTCCTCCAATCACAGAGAACCTTTATATTCAGTGAAAATAATGCAATAAGGTGCATGAATGCCAAATCAATAGCTAAGGAGTGCCTACCCATACAGATATAAACATGTGAATATCATACCAAAATATACAAATCCTCCATCATTAAGTATAGTCCATACAACATCTATAAAAATCCATGAATAAAATACCCAAAAAGCAAATGCAGCTCTTTCTACCACTGTTGTCCTGATAAAGTGGAAATCAAAAACACCCAGTAATTATTCTCATAGGACCGCCACAATCAACTCCCCAAGATAACTGGAAGGTCTGAAAGCACTTTTGTATAATCTTCTCCGGACTACCATACTCATGAATCCACAGAAGGATACATCTAGATGGAAAGAGGCTAACTGCACGAATGGCTGAGGTGGAAAGCAACACCCTGCTATGAGAACTCTACTTCAGCTAGAACTAAGCTAGTTCACACCAGACGCAGTTCCATTCAGTTTCGTGTGCTTTTTTTCTACACAAAATGCATGCACAGCGTTTTCCATGTATTCCAATGGCTCTAGTTCACACCATGCAGTCCGTTTCTGGTCAGTTTCTGCACTGGAAACGGACTGCATGGTGTGAA
>JAQSEC010004732.1:0-12527 GCA_028564925.1 Lithobates sylvaticus | reverse complement strand
CCGTCAGTGCAGCCCCATCAGTGCCCATCAGTGAAGGAGAAAACTTACTTATTTACAAAGTTTTGAAACTGAAACAAAAAACATTTTTTTCAAAATTTTTGGACTTTTTTTATTTGTTTAGCAAAAAATAAAAAACGTAGAGGTGATCAAATAACAACAAAAGAAAGCTCTATTTGTGGGGAAAAAATTATAAAAATGTAATTTGGGTACAGTGTAGCATGACCGCGCAATTGTCATTCAAAGTGCGACAGCGCTGAAAGCTCAAAATTGGTCTGGGCAGGAAGGTGTTTAAGTGCCCAGTATTGAAGTGGTTAAGAAGGTCAGTTGAATATATTCAGAGACAATCTCCTCACTTAGCTGTTCCTGCTCACACAGCACTGGGGTTACTGGCTCATCCTACGCGTTACATCACTGGCACGTGACTTTTTCAGGGGGGTCGCCATACAAATGCACCCCACACTTTTCATATATTTACTTTTTTTATATTTATTTGTAAAACATTTGAGAACCATTTATCATTTAGCTTCCACTTCACAATTATGTACCACTTTGTGTTGGTCTATCACATAAAATCCCAATTAATTACATTTATATTTTTGGTTGTAACATGACACAATGTGGAAAAATTTCAAGGAGGTATGAATACTTTTTCAAGGCACTGTATATTGAGGCCAACTTACAGAGAAATTTCATGGCAGAAATAGGAGAACTCCATAATGCAGTTCAGACACTGAGTGCTCTTTGAGAGGCTGACGCAAGCAGCATACCTGAGAGGCACATGTGACCCCCAAGCCACTGATCACAAGACTGCTTTAGAATATCCTACCTATCATAGTATGTAGATAATGAACACACGTACCCTGTCTGTGTGACCCGGGGCCATAGAAAGCAGCTTCCCTTTCCTCCAGTCCCAAACGCAGATCGTGTTCTTGGAGTCAAGACCCACAGACACCAGGCGCTGAGGTCCCGACACAGATCCAGGGCAGCGGGAGAGAAGAGAACACGAATGAGAAGAGACAATACATTGCAAGCTCATCGCATTTAATGCATAACAGGCTGGAATGTTTAACTTTTTCGGATGAAGTGACAATTGATGAGGGATCCCATAAGAAATCACCAGCGACAGCTGACATCACATGAACCCTCCTGTCCTATAAAGTGGAATGTAAATGGCTTCTGCTCAGTTTTATTAAAAACAATTATGGGGATTTTTAGAAGTAGAAGTCTTGTCTTGCAGAGGATTTGGTATGCTGAGGAATGGCTGATCGCCTAAACCACCATAGACCACATTGCTGCACCACAGCAGCCATCAGCTAGTCCCATAATAACCAATGCAACATCATTCCACTAAGGGGGGCAGGGAGAGTTTGGTGGAGTTTTTATTTAGTAAAGAGGAAACCAGCTTTGTGCCATAAGAGGAGCCCAAATCAGATCCGGCGCTAGCAATAGGTGGGTCAGGCGTCTGCCTAGGGTG
Organism: Lithobates sylvaticus; assembly: GCA_028564925.1. NCBI lineage: Eukaryota > Metazoa > Chordata > Amphibia > Anura > Ranidae > Lithobates > Lithobates sylvaticus. Next base: position 11,053 of record JAQSEC010004732.1, on the reverse strand, counting down.
CCAGGGTAGGGGAGTGCGGCAAAACCTAGATACCCAGCCACTTGCTGGGGATTACGATTTTTGAAATACCTGCAGGGCTGGCCGGCGTCACCATCCATAAGGCAGCATAGGTGTCTTATGGTGCCAGGTTGGGGGGTGGGGGGGGGTCGTAAAATGCGCCTGTGAAGACATCCCGCACTCTGTGGCGGAAACAATTTGCCATTTCCACCCCCGTTTTATCAGCCTGCTTTCTCCGGGACCACTCTATCCCCAGCCTGCAGTGCCACCCTAACAGCGGCAGTGAAAAGAGGAGGTGCGGGGGGGGGGATACAGTTGGGAAGAGAGGTGTGGGAGGGATACAGTGGGGAACAGAGGTGTGGGAGGGGGACACAGTGGGGAACAGAGGTGTGGGAGGGGGACACAGTGGGGAACAGAGGTGTGGGAGAAATACAAATGGGGAAAAGATATGTGGGGGGGGGGGTACAGTGGGGAACAGAGGTGTGGGAGAAATACAATGGGGAAGAGAGGTGTGGGGGGGGGATACAGTCGGGAACAGAGGTGTGGGAGGGATACAGTAGGGAACAGAGGTGTGGGGGGAATACAGTGGGGAACAGAGGTGTGGGAGGGATACAGTAGGGAACAGAGGTGTGGGAGGGATACAGTGGGGAACAGAGGTGTGGGAGGGATACAGTGGGGAACAGAGGGATACAGTGGGGAACAGAGGTGTGGGAGGGATACAGTGGGGAACAGAGGTGTGGGAGGGATACAATGGGGAACAGAGGTGTGGGAGGGATACAATGGGGAACAGAGGTGTGGGAGGGATACAGTGGGGAACAGAGGTGTAGGAGGGATACAGTGGGGAACAGAGGTGTGGGAGGGATACAGTGGGGAACAGAGGGATACAGTGGGGAACAGAGGTGTGGGAGGGATACAGTGGGGAACAAAGGTGTGGGAGAAATACAATGGGGAACAGAGGTGTGGGGGGCGGACACAGTGGGGAACAGAGGTGTGGGAGGGATAGAGTGGGGAACAGAGGTGTGGGAGGGATAGAGTGGGGAACAGAGGTGTGGGAGGGATAGAGTGGGGAACAGAGCTGTGGGAGGGATACAGTGAGGAACAGAGGTGTGGAAGGGATAGAGTGGGGAACAGAGGTGTGGGAGGTATACAGTGGGGAACAGAGGTGTGGGAGGGATACAGTGGGGAACAGAGGTGTGGGAGGGATACAGTGGGGAACAGAGGTGTGGGAGGTATACAGTGGGGAACAGAGGTGTGGGAGGTATACAGTGGGGAACAGAGGTGTGGGAGGGATACAGTGGGGTACAGAGGTGTGGGAGGGATACAGTGGGGGACAGAGGTGTGGGAGGGATACAGTGGGGAACAGAGGTGTGGGGGGATACAGTGGGGAACAGAGGTGTGGAGGGATACAGTGGGGAACAGAGGTGTGGGAGGGATACAGTGGGGAACAGAGGTGCGGGGGGGGATACAGTGGGGAACAGAGGTACGTGTGGGGGGGTGTAGAGGGGAACAGGCATTCAGGGTGGTACATTGACAAAAAGGTGCGCAGGGGACTACAGTGATGAAGCAAATGGGGTGATCTGAGGTGTGAAAATACAGGAGTTGGGGTGATTTGAGGTGTGGTGGTTCAAGTTCACCTTTGTAAAAAAATTATAAATGCAGATAATTTATTATTATTTTTACTAGGAGACTATAAAGCATTGTTAGTGTATCTGTCTGCTTGTATGGACAGGCAGTTACACAGTTAGCCTGTCCATATACTACCCCAGCCTGTCTATATACCTGCGGACCATCGCTGGCATGAGGAAGCGAGCCGGTACCACCACTATTTGTCTTTAGGCTGGGTCCAGAGGCACAGGTGTGGGCCTGTGAACCATGGCTGAAGAAATAGGTGGAGAGGCTCTGCAAAAATCTCCACCTCGCCACCTCAATTGTATACAGGGACAGGACAAAAGGGGATGGGGTCAGGGGCGGAGCGGCAAAATAAGGTTTCGCCTAGGGTGTCAAAAATCCTTGCACCAGCCCTGGCCCACATTGTCAGAGCCAAATTAATGCCTTTCAATTGTTTGTTTTAAAAAAAAAACGAGGCGGGTGATACATTCATGTTGAATTTTTAGGACATTATGGACAAAAACACATACCTGCCCATCCATGTCAAATGCCAGACAGGCGATACCATGCGTGTGGACATCTTTCAGTATAGAGACGGTCTGGACGGAGTATGAATCCCACACACAGATGTATGGCTCCTTCCCAACTTGCCCCGTAGCCACCAGCAGACGTTCAGGGTGCAGTGCCAAGCTAGGACGGCAAAGAAAAGAAAAACGAATTAACATGATTAATGCAGAACATCAGCTTGCCCTGTATTGTTTTTAAATAATGCAAATGGAGACTCTCCAAAATATCTTGCTCTGAGCTGTAATCCATCTCTCTGATTACACCACCGCCGGGCTATCACATCCAACCTCCATAGGGTAAAACATACTCTGCTCCTGGCCTTCCCTCTACCTTACGGATTACTACTGGGATATCACACCCTACAACTTGACCCTCCCTAAAAGGTAGAACATTTCTTCTCTTGACCTTCTCTCGACCTTTCTGATTAGACCCACCACCAGCATGCCACATGACCCTCTTTAAAGGTAGAACATAACTCTGCTCCTGGCTTTTCCTCTACCTTTCTGACTGCATGTCTACTGAGTATTACACCTCCATTACACCTCCAACATGACCCTCCATAAAGGTAGAAAAAGTTTCTTCTCAACTTTTCCAATTACACCCACCACTTGGAACTTACACCCTTCAAAGGCCCCCTTATAAGGTAGGAAATAATCTTTCCTGACCTTCTTCCCACCTTCTCTTTACCTTTCTAATTACAAACACCACTGGGACATAACACCCTCCAACGTGACCCTTCATCGGGTGGAAAATCTTCTCCTCTTTACCTTTCTATTGACACCCACCACTGAAAAGTCTCACTCCTCAACATGCCCTTCCAAAAAGGTAGAAAATTGATTTTCTCCTGACCTTCTTGCTACCTTTCTGATTGCACCCACCTTCCAAATATATCACAGTTGACATCACCCTCAATAAGGTAGAAGATACTCTGCTCCTGGCCTTCTCTCTACCTTTCTGATTACATGACCACTGAGATATCATATCTCCAACATGACCCTCCATAAAAGGTAGAAAAAGTTTCTCTTGACCTTTTCTCAACCTTTTTGATTACACCCACCACTGAGATATCATATCTCAAAGACGCTCCATAAGGTAGGAAATACTCTTCTCCTGACCTTCTCTTTACTTTTCGAATTACAAACACCGCCAGGATATAACACCCTCCAACATGACCCTTCATCAGGTGGAAAACAATCTCCTCTTTACCTTTTTGATTACATCCACCACTGGAAAATCACACCCTTCAACATGACCCACCATAAAGGTAGAAAATACTCTTCTCCTGACCTTCTCTCCACCTTTCTGATTACACCTGTTATGGGGATATCACACCCTCTAACACAACTCCTAATAAGGTAGAAAATACTCTTCTCCTGACCTTCTCTCTACTTTTTTCTGCGTACAACCACTATTGGCATATCACAATATCACATCTCCAACATGACTCTCCATAAGGTGGAAAATACTCTTCTCCTGAACTTCTCTCTACCATTTGGATTAAAATAACTTAAGCTTAGTGGGCAAACTCTTCTGAAAGGTTTCAGGTAATTGTAATAAGAAGAGTAGACAGACATTTGGGGGTGTATTTTTTTTCAGCTTAATGGAGGTAGTTATGAGTTTGCAAGGGTGGCAACATTACCATGTTACAGTATAATGCTAATGCTATTTGGGGATTTATACAGTAAACCAGAGACCCCTTTGTATTGCACTGTCCTCTCGCACCTATTCCTGCACTGTTCATATGGTCACCCTTCTAGGACCAAAATCAAGTAGACAGACAGATATGGTTCTATAGAAAGTACTCATTGCTTTTCTCAAGAGAACAGATGACCAGACCAATATATGCATCAACATTAATGCCCCATACACACGGTTGGAAAATCCGACCACAAAATCCATCGGATTTTTTCCGACGGATTTTGTCCGACACTGGTGTTGCATACACACGGTCGGACAAAGTTGTCGGAAAATCCGATCATTCTGAACGTGGTGACATTTGTTGCCTACGACGGGACTACGTAGAGGCTAGTAGCCAATAGCTTTGGTCTTGTAATGTGATCTGAGCATGCGTGGCACTTTGTCCGTCGGAATTCGCTACACACGATCGGAAAAAGTCCGATAGGACTTTGTTGTCGGAAAATTTGAGAGCAAGAGATAAAACTTTGTCCGTCGGAAAATCCGACGAAAAGAGTCCGATGGAGCCTACACACGGTCGGAATTTCCGACAACATTGTCCGATAGGACATTTTCCGTCGGAAAATCTGACCGTGTGTACGGGGCATAACACAGTAGAGAAAAATGCAGATCCTTGTGTACCACTGGTGTCCACTGGTGGCCTGTAGCATTCCAATGCTGCTTCAGATTTACATGTACTTTTAAAGTTGAATTCCATTTTTTTTTTTTTTTTCGAACTTTTCTACTTACACTGGTGCAGCTTGGACCAATGTTTATATGCATATTCCATACCTGTAGAATCCCTCTAGAAGCAGATAATTCCTGTAGTAGCAGCCACTACTACAGTGCTTCTCTCCATCTTTTGGCTCCCTTTCTAAGTGCTAGGTGCTAGGAATATGTTGTAATGTTGGTTCCATTTGGTTTGCACACTAAATTTGGGGTTCCTAGCACCAAGTGGCCCCGAGATACGGGGCCGCAAAGTCGGGTTGGAAAATGTAATTTTTTGCTGCAGAAAAGTGCTTGACATTTTCTGACCCGACTTTGGGGCCCCGTATCTCGGGTCCACTTGGTGCTAGGAACCCCAAATTTGGTGTGCAAACCAAATGGAATTTGGGATGCCTAGCCTCAAGTGGCCCCGAGATACAGGGCCCCAAAGTCGGTCAACTGTGTCTATCTGCAGCAGTCATTTCAGGACCCTTTGGGTCCAGAGACCCCAAATTTTGGCTGCAGCTAGGGGGCATCTAGGAACACTTAACTACCAAGTTTGAAGTTCGGAGGACCTATGGCTGCAAATGGGCACAGTGAGGCATGTAAATGGGCACAGTGAGGCTGCAAATGGGCATTGTTGACCCTCTTTTCCACTTATAGTAGTTGCGCATTTTTCACCCTAGGCTTATACTTGAGTCAATAAGTTTTCCCATTTTTTTGTGGTAAAATTAGGTGCCTCGGCTTATATTCGGTCGGCTTATACTCAAGTATATACGGTATCACTTTTTGTCAAATTGCAATGATTATGTGATTTTTATGCTATAATGTGATAATAAATTTTATATTTTTCTTAAATTATTCTCATTACTGTGTGGTTACCTTGATAACAGATATGAATAGCTCCATTAAAAATCCCACCCCCTGAGAGGAAGCTTTGTCTCTCATGATTTTTTAATATTTAAAAATATTATATTTAATATTTATTATTAGTTAGTTATTTCTGATTTTAAGGTTTTTGAATGTTCAGATTTTCATTCTTATTTTTGGATTTTCAAATTTCCAAATTTTGGAATTTCCTCATTTTGAATTATGGAATTTCCTAATTTTCAATTTCCGCATTTCCAATTTCCGAAATTCAGAATTTCCGAAATTTCGGAATATTGAAATTTCAGAAATTGAAAAATTCAGAAATGAACAAATTTGTCAAAATTCGTTAAAAAAGTAATTCAGAACTAAACGAATTGCACATGTCTAGTGGGCATAACATTATGGATTGGTTTATATACTATACAGTATATATCTGTTTCTCTCCAGGAAATGAAAGGTTAGGTGCAAGAATGAGAATCAGCAATGATGCTGAAAAAGGGAAAAAAAAATTCTCAGCATCCAGACAACAAACGGAGAGATATCTGTTCCTACTCATCATTCATTATTATTAGGACACCACATCAGAACAGAGGCAGGACACTTCAGAGAGGCATTGAGAGAGTGCATTATGAACTACTCCATGCTAACATTAATATTTTGTCTATCTCAAAAAATTCAGCACATCACTACAGGCTGTGCAGAATCCCCGGAGTATCTGGATTCTGGTTAGCAAGGACATGATGAGACACTGGAAATGCAGTTTGAGGATGTGTTTGTGCTTTAGAATTTACAAGGAACTGATCTGGAGGGGAATATCAAATTTAGAACAAGCTAGAAGACTTCAGCAATACCCAATATGTTTGGACTGTAAGCCAGACTTTGTCAACCAGGATACCCTGGCACCCTGAGGTGCCTTCAGGTTTCTTCAGAAATGCCTTGGCAAAATACCTGAAAATTGCCCAAAAATTGTGGATGAAACCTGCCTATTAGTTACACTAAGCCACAGGTTTTCATTGTGCACCATTACAGCCTACCAGCTGCCGGTGTCCTAACAGCCAATGGCATCATCGGTTGATGGGGAGGATGTCGGGTGCCTGCAGAGCATCCTTGTTTGCCCCTCCCCTGCTCCGCTCCATCAGCACTGGGGTTACATTATCTAAACGAGGGAGAAAAACTGAGGGAGAAGAGAAACATTGGAATACCAGTCAATACCAGTGTGAAAAGGTGTATTTGGCTGTTGTAGTGTTATATAAAACTATTACTGCATCACGCAAATTGCCGTACCCTTACGTCTGTACTTTGGCGCCAAATACCCTTGTTATGGCAGCAGCTAGCTGCCATAACCCTGGCATTTTCAGGAACGGCGTGCATTTCTCTTGACACAGCTCACCCCTTCCCTTACATAGCGGATGACAGCTCACCCCTTCCCTTACAACATGGATGACAGCTCACCCCTTCCCTTACATAGCGGATGACAGCTCACCCCTTCCCTTACAACATGGATGACAGCTCACCCCTTCCCTTACATAGCGGATGACAGCTCACCCCTTCCCTTACATAACGAATGACAGCTCACCCCTTCCCTTACATAATGAATGACAGCTCACCCCTTCCCTTACATAGCAGATGACAGCTCACCCCTTCCCTTACATAGCGGATGACAGCTCACCCCTTCCCTTACATAAAGCATGACAGCTCACCCCTTCCCTTACATAATGCATGACAGCTCACCCCTTCCCTTAAATAATGGATGACAGCTCACACCTTCCCTTACATAGGGTATTACAGCTCACCCCTTCCCTTACATAGCAGATGACAGCTCACCCCTTCCCTTACATAATGGATGACAGATCACCCCTTCCCTTACATAGCAGATGACAGCTCACCCCTTCCCTTACATAGGGTATTACAGCTCACCCCTTCCCTTACATAGGGTATTACAGCTCACCCCTTCCCTTACATAGCGGATGACAGCTCATCCCTTCCCTTACATAGCGGATGACAAATCACCCCTTCCCTTACATAGCTTTTTCACATGGGCATATTTAAATACTCCCATCTACACTGGATCCAACATAAAAAATACCTCTTTTGGCATGTAATTGCGAGCCTTTATGGGTATATGGCATTTAGAATCATATATATTTTCTAAATGCATAAACTCATTCTATTGGCTAGAAAATTAATTTATTCTATCCACCAGAACAAATGTACACACATACACACATACATACATTTATCCACATGGGTGTGTAAATGATGCCAGTAAGCTTCTATCCGAACGCAGGTTTGGGGCTCTTTTTATGCTGCTCTAAAATGTGACTCTTTTTGTATGTATTGATGACCGTTCACATTGAATGCGGCTTTGAAATTGTGCGACTTCATCTGAAATCACATGACTTCAAAGCCACGTCACTTCGGGTGCAACTTGGAAGATATTTGTGCGGCTTCATGCACAGATGTCTATGCAAGTCACACCTGAAGTCGCAATGCAGCAACCATTTTGAACGGCGCAATTGCCGGCAATAGGCTGTGACTTGTCATGTGATTTGACCTATTAAATTGCATTGCAAGTTGCTTCAATGTGAACAGGGGAGGGGATAAATGCCCCAATGTGCATGGACACATTGATTCTGAATTCAGCTCTGTATCAGCCATAGGAAATTGAAAGGGCCTGTTTACATATTTGGCTATTATTGCCTACTCATTGAAAAGCCACCATAAGTGGATTGCTTTTCAAAAGGTATTAGACAAGCAGCGAGGAGGCGATATGTCCCCTCCCCACTGCCTGTTTTAACTCTCAAAATACTGAATCACCAAATCATAACCGCATGCAAGGAGGGCAGCTGCAGTGCGGCTCCGTTCACTTGAACATGCAATCTAATTTTTGCTGCAGCCTGTGTGCATCCCTAAGCAGATGCATTTCTGTGTTTAGGTGAGCAGTTGGGGGGGTAGTAAAACCACAGCTCAACCACCTGCTTTTACCACTATCTGGCTGACTGTGTGAACAACCCCTAAAGTTACATTCACACCAGTGATTAAGGCCGGTGTGAATTGTAGTGGTAGTTCCTGATGCAGCTCTCAGTGGCTCTCAGTAGCTAGGTGTGGCCGCTGGCCCCATTCACTGTACTACAAGGTCACTGGTGGCCACATCTGTTTTTGGCTCTCTGCACAGCCAGCGATTACCTGCGGTGATGACAGCTGGATGCCGCCATCACTGCAGGGCTGGCGGCCATACCTAGCCACATGAACCGCAGAAGATTCCCGCTTCTACAATTCACAACAGACTTAATCGCCAGTATAATTGTGTCCTTAAAGTGGCATTTTTTTATTCTAACCATGTGCATGGGACCTTTTTTTTTTTTTTCAATGCAGCTTTTCAATAACAAAAAATAAAAAATAAAAACACAACAAAAGGGAGCCAATTAAAGTCTGCTAATTAGAACCTACCAATATCAAAATGAGATGGAACGTGTATTTGTTTGTTAGTATATGTGACAGATGACCAGGGCTGGACTGGGACAAAAATTTGGCCCGGACTTCATCCAGACCGGCCCACTTTAATTTTGCAAACAAGCACAAAAACAGTATATAAACTATACACAATTGTGCAATAAAAATAAGTAAAAACCAGCACCCATTAATGCAGCCTGATCAGTGCCCATAAGCGCAGCCACACCAATGCCCATCAGCGCAGCCACACCAGTGCTCATTAATGCAGCCACACCAGTGCCCATTTATGCAGCCTCACAAGTGCCCATTTATGCAGCCTGATCAATGCCCATCAGCGCAGCCACACCAGTGCCCAGTAATGCAGCCTGATCTGTGCCTATTAATGCAACCACACCAGTGCCCATTAATGCAGCCTGATCAGTGCCTATTAATGCAACCACACCAGTGCCCATTAATGCAGCCACACCAGTGCCCATTATGCAACCTCACAAGTGCCCATTTATGCAGCCTGATCAATGCCCATCAGCGCAGCCACACCAGTGCCCATTAATGCAGCCTGATCTGTGCCTATAAATGCAACCAAACCAGTGGCCATTAATGCAGCCACACCAGTGCCCATTAATGAAGCCACACAAGTGCCCATTAATGCAGCCACACCAGTGCCCATTAATGCAGCCACACCAGTGCCCATTAATGCAGCCATACCAGTGCCCATTAATGCAGCCACACCAGTGCCCATTAATGCAGCCACACCAGTGCCCATTAATGCAGCCACACCAGTGCCCATTAATGCAGCCATACCAGTGCCCATCAGCGCAGCCACACCAGTGCCCATCAGCGCAGCCACACCGGTACCCATTAATGCAGCCTGATCAGTGCCCATCAGCGCAGCCACACCAGTGCCCATCAGCGCAGCCACACAAGTGCTCAATAATGCAGCCACACCAGTGCCCATTTATGCAGTCTCACAAGTGCCCATTTATGCAGCCTTATCAGTGCCCATCAGCGCAGCCACACCAGTGCCCATTAATGCAGCCTGACCAATGCCTATTAATGCAGCCACACCAGTGCCCATCAGCACAGCCACACCAGTGCCCATCAGCGCAGCCACACCAGTGGCCATTAATGCAGCCTCACTAGTGCCCATTAATGCAGCCTGATCAGTGCCCATCAGTGCAGCCACACCAGTGCCCATTAATGCAACTACACCAGTGCCCATTAATGCAGTCACATCAGTGCCTATTAATGAAGCCACACCAGTGCCCATCAGCGTAGCCACACCAGTATCCATTAATGCAGCCTGATCAGTGCCCATCAGCGCAGCCACATCAGTGCCCATCAGCACAGCCACACCAGTGCCCATTAATGCAGCCACACCAGTACCCATTAATGTAAACTCACCAGTGCCCATCAGCGCAGCCACAACAGTGCCCATCAGCACAGCCACACCAGTGCCCATTAATGCAGCCACACCAGTGCCCATGAATGTAACCTCACCAGTGAACATTAATTCAGCCACATCAGTGCCCATTAATGCAGCCTGATCAGTGCCCATCAGCGCAGCTTCATAAGTGCCCATCAATGTTAGTCCCCCCAGTACCTGATTTGCACAGCTTCTTCTACCTAGGTGCTTGTCCTGCAGGTGGTTCCTCTGGAGCTGGGAGCCCGGGACCAGCTGTGCACTGCTGGTACATCTGGTCCTCTCCCTTCCTCCTGGGCACCACAGAGCTGGGTAACTAGGGCTGGAGGGCAAGGTGTGCGGACGGGGCCCCCCAAATCCTGTCTACCAATCAGCTAATCTCCTGACTTTTTATATGTGTTTTATTTATACAGTGTGTGTATATATATATATATATATTTTAAACACACATACTGTACACTGTATATAAAACATGGTATAAAACACTCCGCTGATCAGCTCTGTCATCTTTCACAGATAATCACAAATAAATACAAATGTTACATCTAATTTTGATATGGTTACAGATTTGTTTTATTTGTTTTATTAAAATGTTACACAGATTTAATGAGGTTTCTTTTACCAAATATTAGGACTGATTGCTGAGGATTTGTACCTCCCATGACTGCCTCTTGTTGATGGGTAGAAGATTTATTTTATCTTTTTGCATTACATATAAACAGTAACATAATATAAATAACAGTACTACAATAAACATCC
>JAQSEC010003651.1:0-12520 GCA_028564925.1 Lithobates sylvaticus | reverse complement strand
CTTGTGACCAAAACTAAGCTGCATCTTCCAGATGAGAATGAACCAGTGTTTTGTAAAAGTGTAGAATACTTGATCTACCTCTGGAAAGTATGACCTATTAACTGCATGAGAGTAGTCTGCTGGCCTTGTTAGCTGCAGCTTGGCATTGCACGTTATTGTTAAGTCTGTAATCTGTTCCTGGTGTCAGTATTGTACTGAACCTTTGTTGTCTGTGGATATGTTCCCGGTGTCAGTATGGTACTGACTCTTTGTCTATGGACATGTTCCTGGTGTCAGTATGGTACTGACTCTTTGTCTGTGGACACGTTCCCGGTGTCAGTATGGTACTGACTCTCTGTCTGTGGACATGTTCCCCGTGTCAGTATGGTACTGACTCTTTGTCTGTGGACATGTTCCTGGTGTCAGTATGGTACTGACTCTTTGTCTGTGGACACGTTCCCGGTGTCAGCAAGGTACTGACTCTTTGTCTGTGGACATGTTCCTGGTGTTAGTATGGTACTGACTCTTTGTCTGTGGACACGTTCCTGGTGTCAGTATGGTACTGACTCTTTGTCTGCGGACACGTTCCTGTGTGTCAGTATGGTACTGACTCTTTAACTGAATTGGTGTTTGCATGTTTTTTGTGATGTGTAAGTTTCAGCATTGAGACTGTTCATAACTACATTTTGGACAGTTGGGTGGACATCAGTGCCCGCCCGGGGCTTGCGGCTGAAGGAAGTTTCATGAGGTGAGAAAATAGGAAAGAAAGAAGAGGAGAAAGAGGGAGAGAAAGAGAGGGGGAAGAAAAGGAAGGATTAGAGGAGGCGGGAACCTTCGCGGAGAGCCGGAGAAGAAAAAGGACTGCATGAATTAACGAAATCCATTGGTAAGCTTTCTCATTGGGGGAGTAATGAAATGCCTACATACCTCGCCCAGGGATCCCAGATGAGGCGAAATTTGTCTGAAGTGTCTAGAATAGTACTAGAGATTTTTTCCTGTGCCATTATCCAGGATATCTTAAGCTTGGTTTGGCGGAAGGAAACTGAGTGTGATTTCCACGCATGGGCAAGAGTAATCTTGGCTCCCAGGAGGATGAAGTGGATGAGGCAGTTGGTCAATTTAGGAACCTTTGGGATTTTGTTATTAAGGAGCGCTATGGTGGGGTCTTGTGGCACAGAAAAGCCAGTGGTTTTACGGATTAGGTTAAAAACTCTGTTCCAGAACCCTCTAATTTTGGGGCATTCCCAAAGGGTGTGGAGGAGGGACCCAGTGAGCCCACAACCTCTGAAGCACAATGGGGAAGATTGTGGGTAGAATTTGGTGAGTCTGGTGGGAACCAGGTACCAGCGAGAGATTACCTTGAGGTCTGCCTCTATAAGGGAGGTGTTAAGTATGCCTTTGTACGATCGGGCAAAGTTTGAGTGCCAGGTGTCCAGATCCCAATCAAATTGTAGGTCGTGCTCCCACTTTAGCATGTAAGCCGCTTTTCCCTGTGGGTCAGCTAGCGCTGAGTAGATAAGGGATATTCCTCCCCTGACGCCCATGTCTGAGGAACACCAAAGTTCGTATTGAGTGACTGAGAGCGGATTGGCTGAGCCTTTCCAAATTTCCCTCAGGAAGTGTGCCAGTTGAAGGTTTCGGATGATGGCATGTCCAATTTGGATATGCAGTATTTGAGAGAGATGGGACCGTTGTTATTGAAGTATTGCCCTATTCTGTAAAGGCCCTTATCGAGCCACCATCCAAAAGCCTTGATGTTGAGTCCCGGAGGGAATTGGGGGTTGTGGAAAATATGAGCGAGAGGGTGCCAGGGGGAAATGAGATGGGTATTTTTATGTAGAGAATCACAAAGGGCCATCAAATGAGAGAGTGTAGGTGAAAGGATCGGGGGTCGGTCTTTGTGTGGTTTCCAGACTAGGAAGTCCAGGGTGTGGTTGGGGGTCGCCTGTCTTTCTATGTCCACCCAGTCTGGTTTTGGTCCCTTAAAGTAGATTGCCGAGAATTGGCATAATTGTGCCGCTTGATAGTACCACCAAATGTTAGGGAGGCCCAGGCCTCCTTATTTCCTAGCTCTAAATAGAACTTTTTTAGAGAGGCGATGACCCTTCCCCCCCCAGATGAACCGGATGATGGAAGATTGTAGTTTGTCCAGTGCACCTTTTTTGATGGGAATAGGGAGCGCCCGGAAAAGGTACAGAAGCTTGGGTAATAACGGCATCTTGACCGAGTTGACTCTGCCAAGCCAGGATAATTTGTATAGAGACCACTACGTGAGTTCATCTGAAAGCTTCTTGAACATAGGGGGAAAGTTGTCTTGAGAGGAGAGGTTGTCCAGATTGCGAGTTTTTCTCATGACGTCCTCCTTGACACCATAAAAGTGCGGTTAGACCACAATGTCCCTCGGGAGCCCATCTTGACGGGGGGGTTGGAGAGCTCTGTGGGCCCTGTCGAGTTCGAGGCTATGACCCTGGATGTCTGGAATAAGTTCCTTCCTTGATGAATGATTTGACAGTGCCGGGTACATCTGTGACCGACTTAGGGATACCGCGTATGCGGAAGTTGTACCTTCTGCTTCTGTTTTCCAAATCATCAATTTTGGATAATGCAATCTCGAGTTGGTCTTGAAGAGTTTGAATGCAGGTGGTATTTTGGTTGCTGCGGGCAGATTTGTTGTCAACCACTTGTTCGATTGCATCCATGCTGGCTCCCAAACTCTGCAAATCTGCTTTTATGGTGGCAGTGATCTGTGAGGCATTATGAGCCAGTCCTGCTGCCAGCATTTCTGAAAAGCTCTGTAGCATCAGCTGCATGTCAGGGGGATAATGCGGCTGAGTGAGGGTGGAAAGGTGGGGGCCTGCCAGGCCTAGGGGAGATTGAAGCCCTGGGGTTTGCAGGAGATCTCCTAGGGTCCTGTTAAGGAGGGACACTGTGGAGGCAGGGGAGATCCCTTGGGGGGTATAAGTACTCACTGGTGTTGCCAGAGGGTTCTGGTGCAGCTGCTGGGCTGTGCTAGTGATCACCGGAGTTGCTGACCTGTTGATCTGGTGGTGGTGAGGGGAGGGGGGATCCGCAATGGAGTCCTGGTCTTCTCTGTAGTTTGCACGTGTGGACGCGGCCGCCATCTTGAAAGGTGCAGGGGTCGCCAGGTTAAAGTCCAGCTGACGGCTCACCTCGCTTTTGTGTGCCCCGTTCGGCATGCAGGGTAATGCTGGGGCCTTCCGCAGAGTGGCAGGGGGTGTTTCGGCCGAATCCCGCTCAGTCAGATCGCTTTGGGGGCTGAGAAGTGCCGGAGCAGCGCGGAGCTCCCGTTCACAGCGTCCTCACGGAAGTCCCGCGCATGCGCACTCCAAAAAGATAAAAATTTATAAAAACACTGTAAATTTCAGCAACCAAACAGTGAGCGGTAAGGATGTGCATTAACCTCTAACAACCCATCTGTGAGCAGTAAGGACATACAGTAACCTCTAGCAACCAATTAGTGAGTGTGGACCAATTCTTTATGTTTAGAGTATTAAAGTTTTTTGACATAAGTCTATGTGCATGTTTGTCTTTTGGGAAAATGTTTGCCCAGTGTCCAATCAATATTAAAGACGGCCCTGCTGGTAGGTTACAGTGTTGTAGAAAACATCGGTTTGAGGCTTTTGTTGGTCAAGAGAGGAGTGGTGGAGAAGGTGGATTCCTATTTGATGCATTTCACAATTTTTTTTATCCTCGCCACTCAGGGGTGTCAGCTTTGACATCCCATCGGCAGCGTCTGCATCAAATGGTGTACAACTATCCAGGGGCGAAAACAGAGATGGAGAGCTTCCCAGTTGATGATTTACTGGGTTACTGGTCATGAGAATAGACCACTGGCCAGAACTTGCCCAGTGTAAAATTAAGCTACTGGGCTGCCCTGCATCCAGTGTGCTTTCCAAATTGGCATTCAGTGCTGCTGGAGGTTTTGTTACTGATAACCGAATGTTTCTGTCCACATACTCCGTGGACCATCTGACATTTATCAAAATGAATCAGTCCTGGATTACCAGCAGCTATGAAGCCCCTAATGCCAATGTCACTGATTAAGTGTTTCTGAGATGTGGAATCTTTGAAGGACTTCTAGGCTGCCTAGCATTGTGGGTGTTGATTTCATCTGGAAGAGTTTTTTGATGTAGGTTTCATGGGAGCAATTAACACCCAAAGACCAATTTCCCGCACCTGTTTGACAGGTGCATATCATTTCAATTTTTGACAGCAAGGCCAATTCTTGCTTTCTTTAAGAGTAAATCTATAGGGTTACGGTGTGAAGGTGCAACCAACACCCAAAGACCAATTTTTCCACACCTGTCACCAAAGTCTTTGGAAGAGACACAAGAATTTATCCAAAAAATCTCTACTCCCAGTGCACTAAATTGTGGCCTCATCATACAGACTGGGTCCCCAAGCCGTTGCTTACCTAATAAAGAAAGCTTGCAGGGAATTTTTATTTGGCTTTATAAATGCAATTATTTCTGTAGCAGTTTCTACACGCAATACAGATGTACCACTTTACGAATCGACTAAGGGGACCCCCAGGGAATATATTGATAGGTATTTTTTATTTTCATTGTTATTTCTCATATTTATACTTTACACTTTAAGCATCAATAAATCTCTGCTCATTTAAAATGAAGTATTTTACAAACTTTTTTTTTCATTGACACATGTCCCCCAGGGCAGTACCCAGACCCCCATAGCCATTGTATGCCCAATTACTTGCATATAAGCCTTTAAAAAGGGCACGCTTGATTTCTACAGTTATTCGGTTCGGAAATTTTGTGATGTTTGAAAGCTCTGGTGTGAACCGAAAAGGGTCTTGTTTGGCCTATTCCTACTCCCCTCCTTCCAGGATGTCCCCTGGATGTCTCAGGGCCAGGTTTATGAGAAAACCACTGGTAAAGGCATGCATCTTCTCCTCAGGTTCCCAACAATTTTCTTCTGGCCCATATCTTTCCCATTGAACCAGATATTATAATTTGTTCCTAAAGACCCTGGAATAAAGAATTTTTGTGATCACAAATTCTTCTATACCTTGCACCCCAACAGGTGGAGGGGGCAGGAGAATTCTCTCAGTGGAAGGGTTTTCATGAAATGGTTTGAGTAAGGATACATGAAACATGATGTGAATCTTTGTAATTAGCTGTGCTGGGTTGAAATCTGGAATGGACAGTCCCACAAACTTTTGACCCAGCTTTGCAGATCAAACATCTACATTAAAAAATTTAGTAGTTAACCAAACTTTGTGATCCACATGAAAGGTATGAAGTGATCTGTGAGGTCTGTCAGCAGCCTCTGTAACATTCCCGAGCCTCCCTCAAAGCGTCGATCAATTTCTCCTAAATCTCCTGCAATGTACTTAATCTTTTGGTAACCACAGGAATTGTAGTTGAGAAAAGGAGGTCAGGAATAAAAACTGGATGATGTCCGGGGTTTAAGAAAAAAAGGACTTTGAGCAGTGGAGCTATGTTTGGAATTGTTTAAAGCCAATTCTGCCACTGGAAGATAGTCAGCCCAGTTATCCTGAAGATAACTAACAAAACATTGAAGGTACTGTACCACAGTTTGATTTTTAGATGCTACAGAGGGCTGTAACACTTAAAGCTGAGCAGATGCTTTTTCAGAATCTTGACGTAAACGGTACTCCTCTGTCAGACACCACATCATCAGGAATTCCATGAAGTATAAAGACTTCCCGAACTATCAGTTTTGCAGTTTGTTCAGAACAGCCTTCCCCTTAAGTGGTACAAAATGAGCCATCTTAGTGAGAGAGTTGACGACCATCAGGATTTTCGTCATTTCCACCTCTGTCCGCTCTCCGTTCCCCCCTCCTCCTCCAGTTTGTTTCCCCTCTGTCCGCTCTCTGGTCCCCCCTCCTCCTCTGGTCCATTCCCCCTCCGTGTATTTTCCGCCTCCCCTCCTCCTCCGGTCTGTTCCCCCTCTGTGCACTCTCCGCCCCCTCTTCCTCCTCCGGTCCGCTCCCCCTCTGTGCACTCTTCGGTCCCCCCTCCTCCTCTGGTCGGCTCCCACTTTGTCTGCTCTCCGGTCCCCCCCCTCCTCCTCCGGTCCACTCCCCCTCTGTGCACTCTCTGCCCCCCTCCTACTCCCATCCCCCTCTGTCACTTACCGGCTCCTTACTTTTCCAAATGAACAGAGTCAGTGATTACTGACTTCAGTTTATGAATGGAGAGGAGCCTCTGTCTCCTCTTCATTCATCTTCAGTGCAGCTGAGGCTGCTGGGAAAGGGACTGGGGAATCTGTGTCCTCAGTCTCATTCCATGTCTCAAAGGGGAGATGTCAGTTTAGACCCCTGACATCTCACCAAAGCCCCCCTACCCTAAGAAAAATAAAAAAAATAAATAAAAAAAAACATTGTAATAAACAAATATTCTAAAGCAAAATTGTAAAAATAATAATAAAAAATAAAAATAAACACTGTCTGACACTGTCCAGAAAGCATTGTAAATAAATATTAGGAAGAAACTGGGAAAACTCTGATACATAACAGTATAGCACTGAAACAGATGCAATTACAACCAACACAGTTTTAAATGAACGTGACCTATGCGCTCAGGCATAAAAGGGGGAACAGAGACAGTTTGTTTCCGGCCAATCTGTCTCCCTAAAATCCTGAGCCCACAGATCCTGAAAGTTTATGCGTTATACAATATTCAGACCATGTCAACTCATGTCAGAGTTCCTCATTAACAAGTACAAGTGTTTTGCACTGAGTCCTTAGCTAAGTAAAGAAGAAACTTGGCAGTCCTCACATTGGAGGTGTCCGGTATCTTCAGCTAGGCCCAAAGAGATCTCTATGCAAAGGAACTGTCTGGGAAATTTGGCTGTACGCTATGCACACAGCAATATCTCCTGTGCTCCTAAACACACATTCCGTCTAATGATATAATGTACCTTACCTATCATTCCATTTCCCTTGCATCCCCAAGTAAAGAAACACCACCATCATAGCTTAAGCTCTCAGCTCCATCAGCATCACTACCTTTTCTGAGCCGTGCATCTGCTTTTATTTACACATAAACAGGAAGTACCAAACTGGAGGGTTTGCCTCCAAAAGCCAAATCACCTCCTACACAGTTTGTGACCTCACAGGAAATGACCAAATAAGGATGTAACACAGGATATAAATGGCAACACAGGAAATACAACAATGACTAGGGGTGTCTTATGGGCGTGTCTGGGCGGGGGCAGCGTGCACAATCTCCAGCCCCCTGTCTCTGATCACATAAAGCCCAAGACTATGAACACCTCCCCCAGGCCACAACGACTCAAAGAATCCCATTCTTACAGTTTGTTTGTGAATCCTTATTATGCCTTGTTCAGAGAACAATACCCAGACTATTCTACTGTCTTTGTGGATGAGAGATTATCTGCAGGTGTACACACATGGGGCCACAATTATGTTGATCAGGCATACAGGGGTGACACAAGCACACACTCTATAAACCGATAATGTCTTTGCAGAGCGAACACCCCCCCACCAAACGATCGTTCTGTGCATCGCACAGGGGCCCTTCACTGGCGGACATGTCCCCACCCCAAATTCTCGAAAGGGGGCAGAGTCTACCAGCTGAAAAGGCAGCAGTTGGAGTGCTAGCAATTTAGCCAAACTAGTATTCAGCCGCTGAGCATGGCTGGGAGCAAATTTCTTTCGCCGGTTTAGCAACTGGGGTAGGGAAATGTGGCTGCTACAATCAGATGTTTGTGTACCACTAGCAGAATGCCCGGAAGTGCTTGGGACACCTAATTCTACACCTTTATTCCTCTCATTACAGGTCTCTGAGAGGACTGAAGTTATAGTGAGGTTGGAGATCCCAGCTGATGAAGAGCAAGGAGAGGTCCGCCTTGTTCTTTGGTGTGGGACTTTTAAGTACTGTTGCTAACGGACTGCATGGGAGCTCAGCATATGTCTGGTTAAGCATGTGGTGCCCAAGCAGCTGCTGTTTTGGCCACGCTTAATACGCTTCAGACATACGGTGCGATCTGCTGCACACGTCTCAAAAAACGCCCACACCAAAGAACTTTTGAAAAAACACGCAGAGTCATCAGTGCCCTGCACATGCGGAGCTCTGCGGTGTGATACATTTGGTTGCCTGCCCTTAAACTGGACCCTGGAGGGCATCCTGCCTCGTTGAAGATGTGCCTCCTCCTCCTCCTCTCTTCTATCTGGCACCCACATAGAGTCAGTGACCTCATCATCCCCTCCCTCCTCGCCACTGGAGCAAACCTGGCAGTATGCTGCAGCTGTGGGAACATGGGCTTCTTGGGCACCCCCTGTCTCTGGGCTCACGTTACTGCCTTCATCCTCAACCTGGATACCATTATCAGAGCCTTCAAAACGCTGTACATCCTCATGCAGCATGTATCCTACACTGTGCTCGAACAGTTTGGGGGAACTCCTAAAGGCATGATGGTGGGGCTAGGTAAGGAGCGACTGATGACATTGAACCAATGGAAGAGGCCGCTTTGGCATCTGCATTGGCAGACAAAGTACCCTGAGCCTGGGTGACAGAGGATGAGGCGGATGATGGGGGCTTGGTCATCCACTCTTCTGAATGTTGTGGCTCAACATGGCCAGCTGGCGAAAAAAAGGACAAGCGTGCCCCACGGCCACCTGCTGAGGATGCACCGTGTCCATGACCAGCACTGTTGGCTGTAGACACAGAGCCTGCTAGCCCTCTTTTAGTGGACTGTGAGCGTCTGCCTCTCCTTGGTGGCCTTCCAGACATACTGTACAATTAGATTAGCAAAACAATGCCTGAAGTGTACTAAAAACAGTACACCAGGAATGGCCTACAGTCAGGCATAGGCTTGGCTAGACTATATATATATATATATATATATATATATATATATATATAATGAACTGCAGCTCTTTGAACACGAACACCAGGAATGGCCTACAGTCAGGTATAGGCTTTTCTGCACTACAATGCAGTGCATATATATTTTATGAACTGCACCTCACTGAGTCACCTGCCTGAAAGTGCCTTTGAACACGTACTCCAGGAATTGCCTACAGTCAGGTATAGGGTTGGCTGGACTACAATGCAGTGGATATGTATTTTATGAACTGCACCTCACTGAGTCACCTGCCTGAAAGTGTCTTTGAACATGTACTCCGGCCTATTGTCAGGTATAGGCTTGGCTGGACTACAATGCAGGGGATATATATTTTATGAACTGCACCTCACTGAGTCACCTGCCTGAAAGTGTCTTTGAACACGTACTCCAGGAATGGCCTACAGTCAGGTATAGGCTTGGCTGCGCTACAATGCAGGGGATATATATTTTATGAACTGCACCTCACTGAGTCACCTGCCTGAAAGTGTCTTTGAACACGTACTCCAGGAATGGCCTACTGTCAGGTATAGGCTTGGCTGGAGTACAATGCAGTGTATATATATTTATGAACTGCACCTCACTGAGTCACCTGACTAAAAGTGTCTTTTAACACATACTCCAGCCTACTGTCAGGTATAGGCTTGGCTGCACTACAATGCAGGGGATATATATTTTATGAACTGCACCTCACTGAGTCACCTGCCTGAACACGCACTCCTGGAATGGTCTACAGTTAGGTATAGGCTTGGCTAGACTATATATATTGTGGCAGCAGGCAGGTAAAATCACCTGGTTGTATCCAGGATGTAAAATATGTATGCCCTACATTCAGGCTTTATGCGGACTTATACCACTAGAGGGGAGTCCTGGGAGTCCTATAGGGGAAGAGTTAATGAGCCCAGCTGAAGTAAGTGGGCTCATTAGGACCTCTACAAAAAACCCCAGCATGCTTAGGGAGATGCTCCATCCTGGAACCAGTTTTGTGTAGACTGGGGGGTGTGACACCTGTTCTGTGCGGTGAGTTAACGCCTGTGTGGCAAACCTCTACAACAGAGATAGGGACTGGGGCAGCACAAGACTGCACTCAGTTGTTAGACAGGGACTCTACGTGTGTAGTTAGCGGTCAAGCTGACCAGGATTTCTTTTCATGTTTTTTTTTGTTTGGCTGTTATATTTTTTTCACTGCATGTAGCATAAATAAACCGCACCTTTGTTTTTTCTACCTACAACGCTGTCTGCTGTGCCTGATTTTGTGTTGTGAACCCATCCAGGGGGTCACACACACCCGCTGCCGAGCTAACCCCTCACAATATATATATATATATATAGATATATATATATATATATATATATATATATATATATATATATATATATATATAAATACACTGCAGCTAACTGAACCAACTGACTGCCTGAAGTATATTAGAAACAGTACAGCAGGAACGGTCTTCAGTGAGATCTAGATAAACTGGATACAGTGGATATATATATATATATATATATATATATATATATATTGCAGTCTGACTGTATATATATATATATATATATATATATATATATATATATGAAATACACTGAAAAAATCTAGCTAAACTTGATCAACTGCCTGCCTGAAGTAGATTAGAAATAGTACACCAGGAACGGTCTGCAGTGAGATTTAGCTAACTGAATAAATTGCCTGCTCAAAGTAAATGAAATGACACACTCTCTCTCTCTCTCTCTATATCTATCTCTCTATAACGCCAGGAACACACTACACAGGGCCAACGTGCAGGCAGCCTTATATAGTGCGGGGCGTGTACTTAATCCCCTGAGCCATAATTGGCCAAAGGCACCCTGCCTTTGGCCAATTATGGCTCTGTTTGCTTACGGTGTTGTGATTGGCTAAAGCATGTGGGTCATAGTGCATGCTTGGCCAATCATCAGCCAGCAAAGCACAGCGATGACGCAGTGGATTATGGGCCATGACGCGCCGCTCAAATTTGACGCGAACGGCCCATAATGTTCGATCTATTTCAAACGATCGAACAGCCGATGTTCGAGTCAAACTCATGTTCGACTCGAACAGTCAGCCCATAGTGCATGCTAGTCAGCTCACCCCTAGTGACAATGTAATCTCCTATAGGTCATGATGCCATGGCAGAAATGGGTCATGTATTCCATGTGCAGCTGCCAGATACTTCTGTTTCTCTTGGATGGATGGGATTCTCCTGATTCAGTCATTCTAATTTACATTTATAGCATGACCTCCTAGTAACTTGAATCCAACTCTATCACTTTTTTTACGCAACCTTTAATTTCAGAACTCTTATATCTGTATGTAGCGGTACCCTCGTAGGGGCTGCTGATTAACTCAATACCCCACTGGCTACCCCAACTCTGCAGATCCTCTCTCACCTCTTGGGTTCCATATTGTATGGTAATGTTAGTGTAAGACCCAAGGGGTAAAGAGAAACACAGTAATAACACACTATACTGTATATTTACCATCACCTTGGTACTCGTCACTTCACCAGCTGTAGTGATGGATAGAGTCTCACACAAGTTGTAACTTAACCACATAAACAGTTTACTGAAAGAAACTTGTTTAGTACATTAGACACAGTGATAACTCCAATATAAAGAATGTGTAAGTTATAACAATCAATGTGTATGTGTAACCAAAACTCAATGGTCACCTGAGGAGTATATGTAGACAGGCAAGGAGTGGGAAGGTGTTCAGTACCAAGGCTTTATCATATTGAGCATAAGTCCCACTCCTTACCTGTCTACATATAATCCTCGGGTGACCATTGAGTTTTGGTCTCCAACCTCACCAAATTTGCAGCAGAATATTAAGCACAATGCAGTAGTGAAATACAATACATTTGTTCATACACTGTACTCAAGGGCTCCCCCTAGATTGCAATACACTGTTCACTCTGCAGACCCAAAGTTGTGATGCTGCATAGAAAATGACAAAGTCTCTTGTTTTCTTCCTCTTCAGCTAGCTTAATTATTTTAGACTGCAGTATTTATAAATCCAGGTAAGAAACAAGTAGGTAGCAGATTATAATTTAAAGGAAGTGTGGTAACTGAAGCCTTGTACATAAAAGACACTTGTAGAACTTCTTCTTGAATAACTTGTAGAACTTCTTCCAAACTGCTGGTTGGAAGCTAAACAGTGGGGGACCTTGAGTGGAGAATGAACAAGTCTAGCTTTTGACTGCTGGTGATTGCTGGTTTGCATTTTTAGGTTCTTTTTGGGGCTTTTCCTTGTAGCTTCTTAACACCTTTTTTCTGACACCTTTTAAACAGTTTTTTTCCTTGCTTCCTTCAGCCTACTAATTAAGGGGAGTGGTTAATTGGTCACAGGTGCTTGAGGCCTATATAACCTTTTGTCAAACTCATTGTGAGCCTGCTCATCTTTGAGTCTGCTGGAACTCTGTCCAAGTGGAACTGGTCTAAGTGGTGAGTTAAAATCAGGAGTTAGTGGAACTGGTCTAATGCCCCATACACACGGTCGGAAAATCCGACCACAAAATCCATCGGATTTTGTCCGACGGATTTAGTCCGACACTGGTGTTGCATACACACGGTTGGACTTTGTTGTCGGAAAATCCGATCATTCTGAACGTGGTGACGTTTGTTGCCTATGACGGGACTACGTAGAGGCTAG
>JAQSEC010003569.1:0-12508 GCA_028564925.1 Lithobates sylvaticus | reverse complement strand
AAAATTGGGGGTGGTGGTGGTGGTGGTGGTGGACGGTTTTGCCACAAGACTGTAAGCTCTCACAGTTACTCTTGGTGGGCGCAGGAATGGGCCCTGCTGTGAGTTATTAGATCAAGATTTGTAATTGCAAGCACCTGATGAACAGGGCAGAAAAATTGGGCCTTTGGCGGTGGTGGTGGACGGTGTTGCCACAAGACTGTAGGCCCTCATAGTTACTCTTGGTGGGCGCAGGAATGGGCCCTGCTGTGAGTTATTAGATCAAGATTTGTAATTGCAAGCACCTGATGAACAGGGCAGAAAAATTGGGCCTTTGGCGGTGGTGGTGGACGGTGTTGCCACAAGACTGCAGGCCCTCATAGTTACTCTTGGTGGGCGCAGGAATGGGCCCTGCTGTGAACTATTAGATCAAGATTTGTAATTACCCGCCCCTGTTAAACAGGGGCTGAAAAATTGTGCCTTAGGCACTGGTGCTGGTGCCACAACACTGCAACCCCTCACAGAGACTGTACTTGGAGCACAGCAGTCACACGTGTTGCGAAGCATTTTTTTAAAAAATTGTAAGTACACGCCCCTGTTAAACAGGGGCTGAAAAATTGTGCCTTAGGCACTGGTGCTGGTGCCACAACACTGCAACCCGGCCCTCACAGATACTGTACTTGGAGCACAGCAGTCACACGTGTTGCGAAGCATTTTTTTTTAAAAATTGTAAGTACACGCCCCTGTTAAACAGGGGCTGAAAAATTGTGCCTTAGGCACTGGTGCTGGTGCCACAACACTGCAACACGGCCCTCACAGAGACTGTACTTGGAGCACAGCAGTCACACGTGTTGCGAAGCATTTTTTTTAAAAATTGTAAGTACACGCCCCTGTTAAACAGGGGCTGAAAAATTGTGCCTTAGGCACTGGTGCTGGTGCCACAACACTGCAACACGGCCCTCACAGAGACTGTACTTGGAGCACAGCAGTCACACGTGTTGCGAAGCATTTTTTTAAAAAATTGTAAGTACACGCCCCTGTTAAACAGGGGCTGAAAAATTGTGCCTTAGGCACTGGTGCTGTGGCATGGATCATTGAGGAGGAGGAAGAGGATAGTCAGTGAACATAAGAGGACAGTCACTCAGCATCAGCATAGGCAGTCTTGAAGGGATGTGACATTAAAAATTATTCGGTTATATCCGCCTCAGGTGCCTGGTAGCTGGTGGTGATCCAAGACTGATTCATTTTGATGAATGTCAGTCGATCAACCGAGGCGGTGGACAGGCGCACCCTATGATCAGTCACAAATCCTCCAGCAGCACTGAATGTGCGTTCGGAAAGAACGCTGGAGGCAGGACAGGCCAGTAGCTCAATTGCATACTGTGCAAGCTCTGGCCAGTGATCCATCCTCAGGACCCAGTAAGCCAGAGGATTTTCGGTGGGAAAGGTGTCCAAGTCTGACCTTGCCCCAAGGTATTCCTGCACCATGTATATCAGACGCTGGCGATGGTTGCTGGAACCGATCATACCTTGGGGCTGCGGACTAAAAAATTGTCTGAACGCATCGGTCAGACGTCCACCTTCCCCACCGCTCCTTCTGCCACTGACCGAAGCCTCAGCAACTCGTCGCCCAGGACCAGGAGTTTGTAGCCTCCCAGTTTCTGGGAACGCGTTGCACAGACCTTTCTGCAAGGCCTCCCTGAGATGTCTCATCCTCTGCTCCCTCTGCGACGGCAAGATAAGGTCCGCAACCTTACCCTTGTACCGCGGATCAAGGAGAGTGGCCAGCCAGTAATGGTCCCTCTCCTTGATCCGAAGAACACGAGGATCCTTCCGCAGGCTTTGCAGGATCAGGGAGGCCATGCAGCGTAGGTTAGCTGAGGCATTCGGTCCGGAGTCTTCTGGGTCACTGAGGATGACATGATCGCCAGCCACCTCCTCCCAGCCACGTACAAGTCCACTGGCTTGTTGGGACTGTACAT
The DNA here is from genome assembly GCA_028564925.1 of Lithobates sylvaticus. Lineage (NCBI taxonomy): Eukaryota > Metazoa > Chordata > Amphibia > Anura > Ranidae > Lithobates > Lithobates sylvaticus. Next base: position 10,550 of record JAQSEC010003569.1, on the reverse strand, counting down.
CATCCCTAAAAGACTGCTGCTGCTGATGCTGAGTGCCAGGCTCCACCTCCATGCTCACACAATCCTCCTCCTCCTCCTCCTCCTCCTCCTCCTCATCCTCTTCCTGTGTGATGGGTGGGACAGAAGGAACACTGTCCGGATAAAGGGGGCCTTGAGAGGCAAGGAAGTCCTCCTCTTCCTGCCTCTGTTCTGCCTCAAGTGCCCTGTCCATTATCCCACGCAGCGTATGCTCCAACAGGTGGACAAGAGGGACAGTGTCACTGATGCATGCACTGTCACTGCTCACCATCCTCGTGGCCTCCTCAAATGGTGAGAGGACAGTGCATGCATCCCTGATCATGCTCCACTGACGTGGGGAAAAAAAAACCAAGCTCCCCTGACCCTGTCCTGGTGCCGTAGTCGCAAAGGTACTCATTGATGGCCCTCTGCTGCGTGTGCAGTCGCTGCAGCATGGCCAACGTTGAGTTCCACCTGGTGGGCATGTCAGATATTAGGCGGTTCTTGGGCAGGTTCAGCTCCTTTTGCAGCTCAGTCAGCCGAGCACTGGCATTATAAGATCGGCGGAAATGCACACAGACTTTCCTGGCCTGCCTCAGGACATCCTGTAAGCCTGGGAACCTGCCCAAGAACCGCTGCACCACCAGGTTGAGGACGTGAGCCATGCAGGGCACATGGGTGAGCTGCCCCTGTCGCAGGGCGGAGAGGAGGTTGGTGCCATTGTCAGAAACGACCATTCCTGGCTTAAGCTGACGTGGCGTCAACCACCTCTCGGCCTGCCCCTGCAGAGCTGCCAGAACCTCTGGCCCAGTGTGGCTCCTGTCCCCCAAACACACCAGCGCAAGCACGGCATGGCATCTTTTTGCCTGCGTACTTGCGTAGCCCCTTGTACGCCTACGGAGCACCGCTGGTTCCAAGGACAGAGCACTGGAGGAAGAAGAAGAGGAGGGGGTGGAGGAGAGAGGTGTGTCACAACCAGTAGCAGTAGTCGCGTTTTGGAGGCGTGGTGGCGGAACAACCTCCAACACTACTGCACCTTGTCCTGCATCCCTCCCAGCTGCCAATAGAGTGACCCAATGGGCCGTGAAAGAAAGGTACCGTCCCTGTCCATGCCTGCTGGACCATGAGTCAGCGGTAATATGCACCTTACCGCTGACCGCCCTGTCCAGCGAGGCATGGACATTGCCCTCCACATGCCGGTAGAGAGACGGAATCGCCTTCCGCGAGAAAAAGTGGCGTTTGGGAACCTGCCACTGAGGAACCGCACATTGAACAAACTCACGGAAGGGGGCCGAGTCTACCAACTGAAAAGGCAGCAGTTGAAGTGCTAGCAATTTAGCAAGGCTAGCATTCAACCGCTGGGCATGTGGATGGCTGGGAGTGTACTTCTTTCTACGGTCCAGCAGCTGGGGCAGGGAAATTTGCCTGCTGCATTCGGACGTCGGTGTACTGCAAGTACTTGGTTGTGACACACCGAATTCTACACCTTCAGTCCTCTCAGAGCAGCTTTCAGAGAGGACTGAAGGTGTAGTGGGGATGGAGATCCCAGCTGAGGAGGAGCAAGTAGAGGTCCGCTTAGTTCTTTGGTGTGGGTCTTTTATGTGTGCCTGCCAACGAGCTGCATGGCAGGTCGCCATATGTCTGGTCATGCTTGTCGTGCCCAAGCGGCTGATGTTTTGGCCACGCGAGATACGCTTGAGACAAATATTGCAAATAGCAGTGGTGCGATCTGCTGCACTCGTCTCAAAAAAGGCCCACACCAAAGAACTTTTCTGATAACGTGCAGAGGCAGCGCCCTGCACAGGCGGAGCTCTGCGGTGTTGTACAGTTGCTGTGCTGGCCTCTACCTGGCCTCCAGGGGGCATCCTGCCTCGTTGGACATGTGACGCCGCATCCTCCTCCTCCTCGTCCTCCTCCTCATCCTCTCTCCCTTGAGGCACCCACGTGGAGTCAGTGACCTCATCATCCCCTCCCTCTTCACCACTAGAGCAAACCTGGCAGTAAGCTGCAGCTGGTGGAACTGTACTGCCAGATTCCTCAAGCTGGGTATCGTCATCCGAGCCTTCGAATCGTTGGGCATCCTCCTGGAGCATGTACCCAACACTGTGCTCAAAGAGTTCGGGGGACTCCTCAGGAGGACATGGTGGGTCTAGGGAAGGGGTGGCTGATGATGCTCTGTCAGTACCCTGAGCCTGGGTGAGAGAGGATGAGGAGGATGAGGAGGGCTTGGTCATCCATTCTACCAAGCCTTCAGCATGATGCGGCTCCACATGTCCAGCTGCCGAAAACAAAGACGCGCGTGTCCCATGGCCACGTGCTGATGACGATGCACGACCACGTCCACGTCCACGGCCACGTCCACTAGAAACAGAGCCTGCCTGCCCTGTGTTCTTGGCTCTGCACGCTCTGCCTCCCCTTGGCGGTCTTCCAGCCATTGTAGTCGGTAGTCCTGTGGGTGCTGCTGAGAAGAAAATATAGGAGCTCTGTGTGATGCCACTAACACACTAGAAGTCCTATAGGTGCTTCTGCAAAGAAAATATAGGAGCTCTGTGTGATGCCACTAACACACTAGAAGTCCTGTGGGTGCTGCTGAGAAGAAAATATAGGAGCTCTGTGTGATGCCACTAACACACTAGAAGTCCTGTGGGTGCTGCTGAGAAGAAAATATAGGAGCTCTGTGTGATGCCACTAACACACTAGAAGTCCTATGGGTGCTTCTGCAAAGAAAAAATAGGAGCTCTGTGTGATGCCACTAACACACTAGAAGTCCTGTGGGTGCTGCTGAGAAGAAAATATAGGAGCTCTGTGTGATGCCACTAACACACTAGAAGTCCTATGGGTGCTTCTGCAAAGAAAAAATAGGAGCTCTGTGTGATGCCACTAACACACTAGAAGTCCTGTGGGTGCTGCTGAGAAGAAAATATAGGAGCTCTGTGTGATGCCACTAACACACTAGAAGTCCTATGGGTGCTTCTGCAAAGAAAAAATAGGAGCTCTGTGTGATGCCACTAACACACTAGAAGTCCTGTGGGTGCTGCTGAGAAGAAAATATAGGAGCTCTGTGTGATGCCACTAACACACTAGAAGTCCTATAGGTGCTTCTGGGAAGAAAATATAGCTCTGTGTGTGTAATGGGACTAACACACTTCAAGTCCTATAGGTGCTTCTGGGAAGAAAATATAGCTCTGTGTGTGTAATGGGACTAACACACTTCAAGTCCTATAGGTGCTTCTGGGAAGAAAATATAGCTCTGTGTGTGTAATGGGACTAACACACTTCAAGTCCTATAGGTGCTTCTGGGAACAAAATATAGCTCTGTGTGTGTAATGGGACTAACACACTTCAAGTCCTATAGGTGCCTCTGGGAACAAAATATAGGAGCTCTGCCTGCCTGCCACGAACACACTACAAGTCCTATAGGTGCTTCTGGTAACAAAATATAGGAGCTCTGCCTGCCTGCCACTAACACACTACAAGTCCTATAGGTGCTTCTGGGAAGAAAATATAGGAGCTCTGCCTGCCTGCCACTAACACACTACAAGTCCTATAGGTGCTTCTGGGAAGAAAATATAGCTCTGTGTGTGTAATGGGACTAACACACTTCAAGTCCTATAGGTGCTTCTGGGAACAAAGTATAGCTCTTTGTGTGTAATGGGACTAACACACTTCAAGTCCTATAGGTGCTTCTGGGAAGAAAATATAGCTCTGTGTGTGTGATGGGACTAACACACTTCAAGTCCTATAGGTGCTTCTGGGAAGAAAATATAGCTCTGTGTGTGTGATGGGACTAACACACTTCAAGTCCTATAGGTGCTTCTGGGAACAAAGTATAGCTCTTTGTGTGTAATGGGACTAACACACTTCAAGTCCTATAGGTGCTTCTGGGAAGAAAATATAGCTCTGTGTGTGTGATGGGACTAACACACTTCAAGTCCTATAGGTGCTTCTGGGAAGAAAATATAGCTCTGTGTGTGTGATGGGACTAACACACTTCAAGTCCTATAGGTGCTTCTGGGAAGAAAATATAGCTCTGTGTGTGTGATGGGACTAACACACTTCAAGTCCTATAGGTGCTTCTGGGAAGAAAATATAGCTCTGTGTGTGTGATGGGACTAACACACTTCAAGTCCTATAGGTGCTTCTGGGAAGAAAATATAGCTCTGTGTGTGTAATGGGACTAACACACTTCAAGTCCTATAGGTGCTTCTGGGAACAAAGTATAGCTCTTTGTGTGTAATGGGACTAACACACTTCAAGTCCTATAGGTGCTTCTGGGAAGAAAATATTGCTCTGTGTGTGTGATGGGACTAACACACTTCAAGTCCTATAGGTGCTTCTGGGAACAAAATATAGCTCTGTGTGTGTAATGGGACTAACACACTTCAAGTCCTATAGGTGCTTCTGGGAAGAAAATATAGCTCTGTGTGTGTAATGGGACTAACACACTTCAAGTCCTATAGGTGCTTCTGGGAAGAAAATATAGCTCTGTGTGTGTAATGGGACTAACACACTTCAAGTCCTATAGGTGCTTCTGGGAAGAAAATATAGCTCTGTGTGTGTAATGGGACTAACACACTTCAAGTCCTATAGGTGCTTCTGGGAAGAAAATATAGCTCTGTGTGTGTGATGGGACTAACACACTTCAAGTCCTATAGGTGCTTCTGGGAAGAAAATATAGCTCTGTGTGTGTGATGGGACTAACACACTTCAAGTCCTATAGGTGCTTCTGGGAACAAAGTATAGCTCTTTGTGTGTAATGGGACTAACACACTTCAAGTCCTATAGGTGCTTCTGGGAAGAAAATATAGCTCTGTGTGTGTGATGGGACTAACACACTTCAAGTCCTATAGGTGCTTCTGGGAAGAAAATATAGCTCTGTGTGTGTGATGGGACTAACACACTTCAAGTCCTATAGGTGCTTCTGGGAACAAAGTATAGCTCTTTGTGTGTAATGGGACTAACACACTTCAAGTCCTATAGGTGCTTCTGGGAAGAAAATATAGCTCTGTGTGTGTGATGGGACTAACACACTTCAAGTCCTATAGGTGCTTCTGGGAAGAAAATATAGCTCTGTGTGTGTGATGGGACTAACACACTTCAAGTCCTATAGGTGCTTCTGGGAAGAAAATATAGCTCTGTGTGTGTGATGGGACTAACACACTTCAAGTCCTATAGGTGCTTCTGGGAAGAAAATATAGCTCTGTGTGTGTAATGGGACTAACACACTTCAAGTCCTATAGGTGCTTCTGGGAACAAAGTATAGCTCTTTGTGTGTAATGGGACTAACACACTTCAAGTCCTATAGGTGCTTCTGGGAAGAAAATATAGCTCTGTGTGTGTGATGGGACTAACACACTTCAAGTCCTATAGGTGCTTCTGGGAACAAAATATAGCTCTGTGTGTGTAATGGGACTAACACACTTCAAGTCCTATAGGTGCCTCTGGGAACAAAATATAGGAGCTCTGCCTGCCTGCCACGAACACACTACAAGTCCTATAGGTGCTTCTGGTAACAAAATATAGGAGCTCTGCCTGCCTGCCACTAACACACTACAAGTCCTATAGGTGCTTCTGGTAACAAAATATAGGAGCTCTGCCTGCCTGTCACTAACACACTACAAGTCCTATAGGTGCTTCTGGTAACAAAATATAGGAGCTCTGCCTGCCTGCCACTAACACACTACAAGTCCTATAGATGCTTCTGGTAACAAAATATAGGAGCTCTGCCTGCCTGTCACTAACACACTACAAGTCCTATAGGTGCTTCTGGTAACAAAATATAGGAGCTCTGCCTGCCTGCCACTAACACACTACAAGTCCTATAGGTGCTTCTGGTAACAAAATATAGGAGCTCTGCCTGCCTGTCACTAACACACTACAAGTCCTATAGGTGCTTCTGGTAACAAAATATAGGAGCTCTGCCTGCCTGTCACTAACACACTACAAGTCCTATAGGTGCTTCTGGTAACAAAATATAGGAGCTCTGCCTGCCTGCCACGAACACACTACAAGTCCTATAGGTGCTTCTGGTAACAAAATATAGGAGCTCTGCCTGCCTGCCACGAGCACACTACAAGCCCCTCTTTGTCAATCAATCTTTGTAACTGAATCTATCTAACTCAATCTCTGCAAGTGAATCTCTCTCTCTACCTAACTAAATCGAGCAGAGTGTCACAGAAACAGCCTGCTCAATCTGCGCCGGAACAGCATGTGACCGGCGCAGACGGCGTGGCGGCGTTTTATAGGGGGGGGCGTGTACTACAGCCCCTGAGCTGTAATTGGCTACAGGCGTCCTGCCTGTAGCCAATTATGGCTCTTCGAGTTTCCGGGGCTGTGATTGGCCAAGCATGCGGGGTCACAGTGCATGCTTGGCCAATCATCAGCCAGCAATGCACTGCGTCGGCCGCGCCGGCCCGCAATGCATTGCGGGGCCGCTCGCATCACACGAACGTGATGCGAGCGGCCAAAATAGTTCTGGGCTCGCCGAGCGAGCGAACGCCCGGTGCTCGATGCGAACGTGGGTTCGCATCGAGCACCGGGCCCATCCTTACCTGATTCTGCAAAGCCTGCAAAAGTTTCCAGAGTCCTCTGGGTCACTAAGTATCACATGATCCATAACAACCTCCTCCCAGCCAGGTACAACTCCTTGGGTTTCTGGGGACTGAAAACCATCCAATGAAGACTGCTGCTGAGTGTTATCCTCCACGTCCATGCTGATACAATCCTCCTTCTCCTCCTCCTCCTCTTCCTGTGTGTTTAGCGGGCCTGCAGGAATAATATCTGGATAAAGGGGGCCTTGAGAGGTAAGGAAGTCCTCCTCTTCCTCCCACTGTTCTGCCTCAAGTGCCCTGTCCATTATTCCATGAAGCGTGTGCTCTAACAGGAAGACAAGAGGGACAGTATCACTGATGCATGCATTGTCGCTGCTAACCATCCTCGTGGCCTCCTCAAATGGTGACAGGACAGTGCATGCATCCTTGATCAGTAGCCACTGGCGTGGCGAAAAGAAGCCAAGCTCCCCTGGTGCCATACTCACACAGGTACTCAGTGATGGCCCTCTACTGCGTGTGCAGCCGCTGCAGCATTTCCAAAATGTAAGTTCCACCTGGTGGACATGTCACAAATAAGGTGGTTGGTGGGCAGGTTGCATTCCCTTTGAATGTCAACCAGCTGAGCACTGGCATTGTATGACCGGTGGAAATAACCACAGACTTTTCTGGTCTGCCTCAGGAGATCTTGTAAGCCTGGGTACCTGCTCAAGAACCGCTGCACCACCAAATTCAGGATGTCTGCCAAACATGGGTCAAGTGTCCCTGTCGGAGGGAGGAGAGAAGGTTGGTGCCATTGTCGCATACAACCATTCCTGGATGAAGCTGGCGTGGCGCCAACCAGGCCCGGACTGGCCATAGGGCAGACCGGGCATTTGCCCGGTGGGCCGGGGCCGCCCGCTCCGTGGCCTGTTGATGATCAGGCCGCACAGCGGGAGGTAAGTGGCGCCCATGGCCTGGACAGGGTTAACACAGGCCATGGCCGCCGCTCACCCACCACTATGCGGCCGTGCCTGTGTCATCTCCAGGCTCCGGCGCAACTATATTAGTGGCTGATTGGCTGAGCGGCTGAGCTGTGTGTCTCTCTCACACACAGCTCAGTCAACGCTGACATTTCCACTGTCTGCTCGGACACTGCTCCTCCTCTTCCCGCCCCTCTACTCCTGTCTGCCCTGTCCACGCCCCGTCCACACATCCCGGGGGGGCTCAGTGCGGACTCTGATGTAAGGGGGATCAGTGCGGACTCTGATGTATGGGGGCTCAGTGCAGACTCTGATGTAAGGGGGCTCAGTGCGGACTCTGATGTAAGGGGGCTCAGTGCCAGCTCTGATGTAAGGGGGCTCAGTGCGGACTCTGATTTAAGGGGGCTCAGTGTGGACTCTGATGTAAGGGGGCTCAGTGCGGACTCTGATGTAAGGGAGCTCAGTGCGGAATCTGATGTAAGGGGGCTCAGTGCGGACTCTGATATCTGGAGATCTGCACAGTGAGTAGAGAGTAAAAGGGGGGGCATGATTGCAGGGACACTGTAATATAAAGGGGACTGCACTGTAAAGGGGCGCTGTAAACATTACAGTGCAGTCCCCTTTTTATATCAGTGTTCCTGCACATTACAGCATGGAGGACCGACACCCCCCCACCCACCGTCCATGGAAAAATTGGCTGCTCAGTCTAAAATGCCGGGCCTATATTTTGTCCCAGTCCGGGCCTGGCGCCAACCACCTCTGAGCCTGCCCCTGCAGAGCTGACAGAATCTCTGCCCCAGTGGGGCTCCTGTCCCCTAAGCAGACCAACTCATGCGCTGCATGGCATATTTTTGCCTAAGTGCTTGTGTATCCCCTTGAATGCTTACGGAGCACCGCTGGTTCAGAGAACAAATCTGCAGAAGAGGCCATAGAGGAAGAAAAAGAAGAGGGGGTGGAGGAGAGAGTTGTGGCAGAATCACTGCTAGCATTTTGGAGGCGTGGGGGCGGAACAAGCTCCAACAATACTGACCCTGTCCTGCATCCTTTCCCAGCTGCCAGCAGAGTTACCCAGTGTGCCGTGAAGGAAAGGTAACATCCCTGCCCATGCCTGCTAGACCATGAGTCAGTGGTAATATACACCTTACTGCTGACCGCCCTGTCCCACAAGACAAAAACATTGCCTTCCACATGCCGGTATGCCCTTCCGTGAAAATAAATGGCATTTTGGAACCTGCAACTGAGGTATAGCACATTCCACAAATTCACGAAAGGGGGCAGAGTCTACCAGCTGAAAAGGCAGTAGTTACAGTGCTAGCAATTTGGCCAAGCTAGCATTCAGACGCTGAACATGTGGATGGCTGGGATCAAATTTCTTTTTACGTTTTAGCAAATGGTGTACGGAAATTTGCCTGCTAAAATCAGATGGTGGCGTACTGCTAGCAGATTGGCTGCAAGTACTTGGGACACCTATTGCTATACCTTCATTCCTCAGTGCAAGTTTTCGAGAGGACTGGAGGTATAGTAGGTGTGACAGACCTAGCTAGGACACAGGCTTTTTGAGAGGACTAAATGCGAGCCTCTTGCCAACCAATTATGGGCCTGCATTTTAAGGGGCACAGGGTGAATGAGAACCCCACTATAATCTGTGCTAGTCAGATTCAATTGCAGGGTTAATTAGCACATACAAAAATAGGTGAAATACTCTTTAGAATCTGTGTCAAGATAGACTGGACTCATTTGCATTATATAAGACAACAGACAGGTGGCTGGAGTTGATGATATTAGCATCTAACATGTGTGAAGCTCGTGACAACAAGTCTGACCTGTAGTGAAATCCTGATGGGCACAGAATCACATCGGCTGCTTAAAGGGATTAGTTAATTGTGACAGATCCTGTACTCAAGGTGTCCGCTGTAAATGCTTCCTAAGTCCTGGAACATGAGTCCAATGGATCTGGCTATAGGAGCCCCCAAGAACTAGACAACACCAGTCTTGGAGTACATCAGGAATAACCTTTATTTGACATGTCACCCAAATTTATACAGCCAGATGACAAAAACCTAACCTAATTAGCATGAGCTAATTATCTTAATCAACACTGGACTCCTTCATTCAATTGCAGGGTTAATTAGCACATACAACAATAGGTGAAACACTCCCTAGAATCTGCGTCAAGCCAGACCAGCCTCATTTACATTACACAAGACAACAGACAGGCTGGCTGGAGTTGATGACATTAGCATCTGACAGCTTGTGTCCCAACAGTGTGACCAGTCTATTGCTGATATGGCATATACATATCCAGAGTCTATGTGTCTTGGGGGGCCAGCATTGACCTAAATCCAAGTAAAACCAGCTCAGCGGTCCCCAGGCATACTGCTCACAAAGAGCACCGTTCCCCCAAATGCCAGGGCCCGTAATCACAAGGCAAGAGGCTCGCATTCCGTCCCCTCCAACAGCCTCTGTCCCGGCTAGGTCTGTCACATTAATTAGCTCATGTTAATTTGTTACAGGTGTATTATTAGAGTAAAATGAGCAGGAGAGGGGGGGTCTCCTCTTCTACTGTATATAAATACTTGTCAGTTTGGTTCTAATAAAACAGTCCATGCTAGCACTAAGCAAGTCTTGTCTCATTTAGTGCTTGGGAGCAGTTGGAATATCTGAGATCCATATTCAGACTGGGAGGAAGTGGTATATGACGAAAGCACTCAAGAGGAGTGTGGGAGCGTTTCGTCACATTGTTGGCAAACAGTGGGATTATGCTTCCTGCAGTCAGGGACATCCAAACCTCCACCTGGATCCAAGGTCCGGATAGCAGGAGAGGAGGAGAGGTACAGATTCCAGCCGCCATGGAAGAGGAATTCGGAAGGAGGTTGCGAGAGATGCGGATACAGCACAGAGGATCAGTATCGGTGCAGGTCCTGCTGGGATGGTATGATCCTGTCCGCCTACAACTCTGGAAGGAAGCGCTCGCCTGTGAGCAGCGACACCAGGGAAAAGTTCTCCCCTCCATCCATGTAAGGTACTGGTCGCAGTATGAAGT
>JAQSEC010002726.1:0-12560 GCA_028564925.1 Lithobates sylvaticus | reverse complement strand
AAAATCTTTATATTAAGGATGGGCCCGGTGCTCGATGCGAACCCATGTTCGCATCGAGCACCGGGTGTTCGCTCGCTCGGCGAGCCCAGAACTATTTTGGCCGCTCGCATCACATTCGTGTGATGCGAGCGGCCCCGCAATGCATTGCGGCCGGCGCGGCCGGCGCAGTGCATTGCTGGCTGATGATTGGCCAAGCATGCACTGTGACCCCGCATGCTTGGCCAATCACAGCGCCGGAAACTCGGAGAGCCATAATTGGCTACAGGCAGGACGCCTGTAGCCAATTACAGCTCAGGGGCTTTAGTACACGCCCCCTCTTATAAAAGGCCGCCACGCCGTCGGCGCCGGTCACATGCGTTCCGGCGTTAGAGAGAGCAGGCTCATTCTGTGTCACTCTGCTAGATTCATTTAGAAAGATTTATTTAGAAAGATTCATTTAGAAAGATTCATTTAGAAAGATTCATTTAGAAAGAGGGGCTTGTAGTGTGTTCGTGGCAGGCACTGGCAGCAAACAGAGCTCCTATATTTTGTTCCCAGAAGCACCTATAGGACTTGTAGTGTGTTCGTGGCAGGCACTGGCAGCAAACAGAGCTCCTATATTTTGTTCCCAGAAGCACCTATAGGACTTGTAGTGTGTTCGTGGCAGGCACTGGCAGCAAACAGAGCTCCTATATTTTGTTCCCAGAAGCACCTATAGGACTTGTAGTGTGTTCGTGGCAGGCACTGGCAGCAAACAGAGCTCCTATATTTTGTTCCCAGAAGCACCTATATGACTTGAAGTGTGTTAGTCCCATCACACAGACCTATATTTTCTTCCCATAAGCACCCATAGGACTTGTAGTGTGTTAGTCCCATCACACAGAGATCCTATATTTTGTTCCCAGAAGCACCTATAGGACTTGAAGTGTGTTAGTCCCATCACACAGAGATCCTCTATTTTCTTTGCAGAAGCACCCATAGGACTTCTAGTGTGTTAGTGGCATCACACAGAGCTCCTATATTTTCTTTGCAGAAGCACCCATAGGACTTCTAGTGTGTTAGTGGCATCACACAGAGCTCCTATAGATTCTTCTCAGCAGCACCCACAGGACTACCGACTACAATGGCTGGAAGACCGCCAAGGGGAGGCAGAGCGTGCAGAGCCAAGAACACAGGGCAGGCAGGCTCTGTTTCTAGTGGACGTGGCCGTGGACGTGGTCATGCATCGTCATCAGCACGTGGCCATGGGACACGCGCGTCTTTGTTTTCGGCAGCTGGACATGTGGAGCCGCATCATGCTGAAGGCTTGGTAGAATGGATGACCAAGCCCTCCTCATCCTCCTCATCCTCTCTCACCCAGGCTCAGGGTACTGGCAGAGCAGCTGCCAACGCGTACTCAATGGCATCATCAGCCACCCCTTCCCTAGACCCACCATGTCCTCCTGAGGAGTCCCCCGAACTCTTTGAGCACAGTGTTGGGTACATGCTCCAGGAGGATGCCCAACGATTCGAAGGCTCGGATGATGATACCCAGCTTGAGGAATCTGGCAGTACTGTTCCACCAGCTGCTGCTTACTGCCAGGTTTGCTCTAGTGGTGAAGAGGGAGGGGATGATGAGGTCACTGACTCCACGTGGGTGCCTGAAGGGAGAGAGGATGAGGAGGAGGACGAGGAGGAGGAGGATGCGGCGTCACATGTCCAACGAGGCAGGATGCCCCCTGGAGGCCAGGTAGAGGCCAGCACAGCAACTGTACAACACCGCAGAGCTCCGCCTGTGCAGGGCGCTGCCTCTGCACGTTATCAGAAAAGTTCTTTGGTGTGGGCCTTTTTTGAGACGAGTGCATCAGATCGCACCACTGCTATTTGCAATATTTGTCTCAAGCGTATCTCGCGTGGCCAAAACATCAGCCGCTTGGGCACCACAAGCATGAGCAGACATATGTCGACCTGCCATGCAGCTCGTTGGCAGGCACACATAAAAGACCCACACCAAAGAACTAAGCGGACCTCTCCTTGCTCCTCATCAGCTGGGATCTCCATCCCCAGTACACCTTCAGTCCTCTCTGAAAGCTGCTGTGAGAGGACTGAAGGTGTAGAATTAGGTGTGTCACAACCAAGTACTTGCAGTACACCGACGTCCGATTCTACCAGGCAAATTTCCCTGCCCCAGCTGCTGGACCGTCGAAAGAAGTACACTCCCAGCCATCCACATGCCCAGCGGTTGAATGCTAGCTTGGCTAAATTGCTAGCACTTCAACTGCTGCCTTTTCAGTTGGTAGACTCGGCCCCCTTCCGTGAGTTTGTTCAATGTGCGGTTCCTCAGTGGCAGGTTCCCAAACGCCACTTTTTCTCACGGAAGGCGATTCCGTCTCTCTACCGGCATGTGAAAGGCAATGTCCATGCCTCGCTGGACAGGGCGGTCAGCGGTAAGGTGCATATTACCGCTGACTCATGGTCCAGCAGGCATGGACAGGGACGTTACCTTTCTTTCACGGCCCATTGGGTCACTCTATTGGCAGCTGGGAGGGATGCAGGACAAGGTGCAGTAGTGTTGGAGGTTGTTCCGCCACCACGCCTCCAAAACGCTGCTACTGCTACTGGTTGTGACACACCTCTCTCCTCCACCCCCTCCTCTTCTTCTTCCTCCAGTGCTCTGTCCTCGGAACCAGCGGTGCTCCGTAGGCGTACAAGGGGCTACGCAAGTACGCAGGCAAAAAGATGCCATGCCGTGCTTGCGCTGGTGTGTTTGGGGGACAGGAGCCACACTGGGCCAGAGGTTCTGGCAGCTCTGCAGGGGCAGGCCGAGAGGTGGTTGACGCCACGTCAGCTTAAGCCAGGAATGGTCGTTTCTGACAATGGCACCAACCTCCTCTCCGCCCTGCGACAGGGGCAGCTCACCCATGTGCCCTGTATGGCTCACGTCCTCAACCTGGTGGTGCAGCGGTTCTTGGGCAGGTTCCCAGGCTTACAGGATGTCCTGAGGCAGGCCAGGAAAGTCTGTGTGCATTTCCGCCGATCTTATAATGCCAGTGCTCGGCTGACTGAGCTGCAAAAGGAGCTGAACCTGCCCAAGAACCGCCTAATATGTGACATGCCCACCAGGTGGAACTCAACGTTGGCCATGCTGCAGCGACTGCACACGCAGCAGAGGGCCATCAATGAGTACCTTTGCGACTACGGCACCAGGACAGGGTCAGGGGAGCTTGTTTTTTTTTCCCCACGTCAGTGGAGCATGATCAGGGATGCATGCACTGTCCTCTCACCATTTGAGGAGGCCACGAGGATGGTGAGCAGTGACAGTGCATGCATCAGTGATACTGTACCTCTTGTCCACCTGTTGGAGCATACGCTGCGTGGGATAATGGACAGGGCACTTGAGGCAGAACAGAGGCAGGAAGAGGAGGACTTCCTTGCCTCTCAAGGCCCCCTTTATCCGGACAGTGTTCCTTCTGTCCCACCCATCACACAGGAAGAGGATGAGGATGAGGAGGAGGAGGGGGAGGAGGAGGATGTGTGAGCATGGAGGTGGAGCCTGGCACTCAGCATCAGCAGCAGCAGTCTTTTAGGGATGATGTACAGTCCCAACAAACCAGTGGACTTGTACGTGGCTGGGAGGAGGTGGCTGGCGATCATGTCATCCTCAGTGACCCAGAAGACTCCGGACCGAATGCCTCAGCTAACCTACGCTGCATGGCCTCCCTGATCCTGCAAAGCCTGCGGAAGGATCCTCGTGTTCTTCGGATCAAGGAGAGGGACCATTACTGGCTGGCCACTCTCCTTGATCCACGGTACAAGGGTAAGGTTGCGGACCTTATCTTGCCGTCGCAGAGGGAGCAGAGGATGAGACATCTCAGGGAGGCCTTGCAGAAAGGTCTGTGCAACGCGTTCCCAGAAACTGGGAGGTTACAAACTCCTGGTCCTGGGCGACGAGTTGCTGAGGCTTCGGTCAGTAGCAGAAGGAGCGGTGGGGAAGGTGGACGTCTGACCGATGCGTTCAGACAATTTTTTAGTCCGCAGCCCCAAGGTATGATCGGTTCCAGCAACCATCGCCAGCGTCTGATATACATGGTGCAGGAATACCTTGGGGCAAGGTCAGACTTGGACACCTTTACCACCGAAAATCCTCTGGCTTACTGGGTCCTGAGGATGGATCACTGGCCAGAGCTTGCACAGTATGCAATTGAGCTACTGGCCTGTCCTGCCTCCAGCGTTCTTTCCGAACGCACATTCAGTGCTGCTGGAGGATTTGTCACCGATCATAGGGTGCGCCTGTCCACCGACTCGGTTGATCGACTGACCTTCATCAAAATGAATCAGTCTTGGATCACCACCAGCTACCAGGCACCTGAAGCGGATATAACGGAATAATTTATAATGTCACATCCCTTCAAGACTGCCTATGCTGATGCTGAGTGACTGTCCTCTTATGTTCACTGACTATCCTCTTCCTCCTCCTCAATGATCCATGCCACCACACCAGTGCCTAAGGCACAATTTTTCAGCCCCTATTTAACAGGGGCGTGTACTTACAATTTTTTAAAAAAATGCTTCGCAACACGTGTGACTGCTGTGCTCCAAGTACAGTATCTGTGAGGGGTTGCAGTGTTGTGGCACCAGCACCAGTGCCTAAGGCACAATTTTTCAGCCCCTGTTTAACAGGGGCGTGTACTTACAATTTTTTTTAAAAAAATGCTTCGCAACACGTGTGACTGCTGTGCTCCAAGTACAGTATCTGTGAGGGGTTGCAGTGTTGTGGCACCAGCACCAGTGCCTAAGGCACAATTTTTCAGCCCCTGTTTAACAGGGGCGTGTACTTACAATTTTTTAAAAAAATGCTTCGCAACACGTGTGACTGCTGTGCTCCAAGTACAGTATCTGTGAGGGGTTGCAGTGTTGTGGCACCAGCACCAGTGCCTAAGGCACAATTTTTCAGCCCCTGTTTAACAGGGGCGTGTACTTACAATTTTTTTTAAAAAATGCTTCGCAACACGTGTGACTGCTGTGCTCCAAGTACAGTATCTGTGAGGGGTTGCAGTGTTGTGGCACCAGCACCAGTGCCTAAGGCACAATTTTTCAGCCCCTGTTTAACAGGGGCGGGTAATTACAAATCTTGATCTAATAGTTCACAGCAGGGCCCATTCCTGCGCCCACCAAGAGTAACTATGAGGGCCTACAGTCTTGTGGCAACACCGTCCACCACCACCACCACCACCGCCAAAGGCCCAATTTTTCTGCCCTGTTCAACAGGTGCATGCAATTACAAATCTTGATCTAATAACTCACAGCAGGGCCCATTCCTGCGCCCACCAAGAGTAACTGTGAGAGCTTACAGTCTTGTGGCAACACCGTCCACCACCACCACCACCGCCAATTTTTCTGCCCGGTTCAACAGGTGCATGCAAGTACAAATCTTGATCTATTAACTCACAGCAGGGCCCATTCCTGTGCCCACCAGTCTTGTGGCTACACCAACATCTAATAGGGAAAATTTCTGCAGAGTATATACGCCAGGCCCCTACTTTCAAACATCCAACTTACAAACGACTCCTACTTGCAAATGGAAAGAGAAAACAGGAAGTGAGAGGAAATCTACCCCTAGGAAGGGAAATTCTATCCTGTTAGATTTAATTTGGGAAAAAGGTATCTCCTCTCTACTGATTCTTTATCACCAATCCTTGTTTCAATTAAAACCCCACTTTTCCAAAAACATTTGTCATTGGGACGGAAAGTGAGGTGACATGTTCTGAACACATGTGCAAAGACAGCAAATGTTACAGGGGTGATAACCCCTCCCTATGTTCTCCAAAAAGCTTAAAAATAGATTTTTTTGGGATGGAGCTACACTTCATAATGTACCTGTTCAGATTCTACTTAAGAACAAACCTACAGTCCGTGTCTTGTTTGCACCACCTATATACTACTGTTCAGAGTATATAGGGTTGTAGGTATAGGGTTTTATTTTGGGTGCGGGGTCCCCCTTAATATCCATACAAGACCCAAAGGGGCTGGGGTGGGGGGGGGGGGGGTGATGGGGTAGCCATGCCATTTTTCTCAAGGATTTTCAGCCATATGGCGGCCAGGACAAGACATGACATTAAAGCCGCAAGTGGTTTTAAATGGCTTCTTTTTTTCCTTTACAAATGTCATTTTGTGCAAGGGCAGTTCTAAACACGGGAAACACATGCCACTTCACAGGCATACTTTAGACACCCCCCAGGTACCATATTTAAAGGAAAATTTCACTTTTTTTTTTTCACTTTATGCATCGTTAAAATGACTGCTCCCGAAAAAACGTTAGTTTTTAAAAGTTCTTTTTGCATTGATATATGTCCCCTGGGGCAGGACCCGGGTCCCCAAACCTGTTTTATGACATTAACATGCATATTGGCCGTTGTAATTAGCACTTTTGATTTCGAACGTTCGCGTCCATTATAACGTATAGGGTTCGAAAATTCGCGCGAACTTTCGGTCGTTCGAAGGTTCTGGTGCGAACCGAACCCGGGGTGTTCGGCTGAGGAGAAGTGTCATTAATGACTAACGAGATGGGAAATGGGTTGTGGTCTGACCATGTCATGGTGTGGATAGCAGAAGCATGTACATTTTGCAACAACAACTTATCAACAATAAACATGTCAATTCTGGAATATGACTTATGTTGTGGAGAGAAATAAGTATAATCCCTCTCTAGTCCATGGTGGCACCTCCAGACATCGTAGAGATCAAACGATGTCAGGAGTTGCCCCAAGGGAGAAGGCCGTCTCTTGGCAGCTGAAGTAGTATCCATAGAAATATCTGCAACCAGATTAAAGTCTCCGCAAATAAGAAGATGGCCTTGTTGAAGATCTTTGGTTTTGGATAGAGTTTTCTTGACAAAATTTGCCTGACGTGTGTTGGGAGCATATATGTTAAGTAAAGTATATCTAGTACCATTAATCGTACATAGTAAAATAAGGAAACAACCATTAGGGTCACAAATTTTCTTTTACGAGTAGGAAGTCAGTGTCTTTTTTTAATTGCTATAAGTACACCTCTTTTTTTGGAGGAGTAATTAGAGTAGAAAATAAGAGGGAATTTGTTGCTACGACAAAGAGTGGCTGACGTTGGAGTTAGGTTTGTCTCTTGGACACATAAAATATCACTTTCAAGCTTTTCAGCAGTGCGCCATAGAGATTGTCTCTTTGCAGGTTGGTTGAGACCTTTAGCATTTAAAGATACTATTGTGAATGGCATAGTTACTATTATGAATAGGTGATGGTGTGTGGTAGATAGAAACACTAAAGCCCCATACACACGGTCGGATTTTCCGATGGATTCTGTCCTATCGGAACAATGTTGTCGGAAATTCCGACCGTGTGTAGGCATTTTCCATCGGATTGTCCGACGGACAAAGTTTTATCTCCTGCTCTAACAATTTTCCGACAACAAAGTCCGATCACACCAATTCCGATCGTGTGTAGCGAATTCCGACGGACAAAGTGCCACGCATGCTCAGATCACATTACAAGACCAAAGATATTGGCTACTAGCCTCTACGTAGTCCCGTCGTAGGCAACAAACGTCACCATGTTCAGAATGATCGAATTTTCCGACAACTTTGTCCGACCGTGTGTATGCAACACCAGTGTCGGACTAAATCCGTCGGAAAAAATCCGATGGATTTTGTGGTCGGATTTTCCGACCGTGTGTACGGGGCATTAGTTTGCAGATATGTCTTGGTACAGATAGTAAAGTCAGCACCTTTCAGTGTAACAGGTATCTTGGGTTCTGGATATACGTATATTGCTTAAAGAAAAAAAAACAAAAAACACTTGGAATGAAATGGTAAATACAGAAAGCAATTCGAAAGAAGATCAATGACAGCAAAAACAAAATGCGGCGGTTTGTGTCACACACAAATAAAAGCAAAAAAAATGCTTTTACCGCTGCAGTGTGGAACAGTTAATACCAGAAGCAAGGAGAACAGAACAAATTTCCTGGAGGGGGTGTTATAGAAGTAGTTTGTGAACCGCTCAGGAGCCTGATACTTCCATTGGTTGATGGCTTCGTGAATTTTGATTGTAGTGGTATGATGGTGGAGTACGTCTTGAAGGGAGCGAAGTCGCTTCTTTGGGAAAATCCGGGATTATTCCCCATTCTTTCAACAGACGTAGGCCTTTGTGGAGGTCATAAATTATATGCGTGGAGCCGTTCTTGGTGACAATTAGCGTGGCCGGGTATCGCCATTTGTAGAGAATTTTGTGGTTCAACATGCCTTTAGTTATGGGGTTCAAATCTCTCCTCAATTGAAGCGTGTATCTGGATAAGTCGGGAAATATTTGAACGCCCTCAAACGGACGTGGTAAAGGGCCCCTCATTCTGGCTTCTGACATCATTTTTTCTTTAATGTGAAAAAAGTGAATCCTCATAAGTACATCTCTTGGTACTGAAGCAGCCAGGTGCGAGGGTTTCGCAATTCTGTGAATTCTATTAATTATTATGTCACGTGGTGTGACCTCAGGTAGAATTGTGCGTATGAGTTCTTTAGCATATTTGGGCAATTCTGGGCTGGCAATATTCTCGGGGACCCCCCTCAATTTGACGTTGTTTCGTCTCGAGCGATCTTCCAAATTTGCTAATTTGGCCCTGACCCAATCTTGTTCCTCTTTTACCTCATCAATGGAGTCAATGATATCATTTACTGTAGTGGAGCATTCCATCATTCCCTTCTCAATAGTAGATACTCTGTTATCAAGTGAACTGACATCTGCTGTGAGTTTAGTAAATAGGGTGGATAAATCATTTACTAGGGAGGAATGTAGTGATATCAGCATTTCCTTCAAAGTTGTGTCAATAACAGGCTGACCAGATGTGGGAAAAGATGCCATAGAAGAGTGTATGGCCTGGTTAGAATTCAGTGAGTTGAAAGCCTGGGACTCAATTTCTGACTGAGGCGGCCTTGGTGCTAGTTCATCCATCCTCATTTTAGCTTTGGCTGGGCTATTCATTAGGGGGTCACTCTCTGGGTCAGGATTAGGGGAGCTTGAGTATTCTCTAATTGATTTATCGCCAGGAGGGCTATGAGGAATCCCTGTGTACATTTCCTGAGGCGCCGTTGTGCTGTCCGCGCCATTTTGGCTGTGACTGGCCCACTCTCCTGGGGGATACAGCAGAGTTGTGAGTTTTTGGGGCTTATGTTCTCCCGTTCTTTTGTGGGACATTGTGGAGGCAACTATCCGGACTTATGTGGGGTTGTTTAGGAATTGATTTACCGGCTCCTGTGGTCACTAGACGTTCCAGTCTGTCCCCCTCACAGCGGAGCTCCGGTTCAGGCGTCCATTCTCCTTGCCAGCTGGCCACGCCCCCCCGCCACCAGATTTCTTAATAACCGATATTAGGGACCGTGTCCTCACCACAGAGTGAAAAATATAGTGATAAGGGGTTGAGTTATCACAATACCATCTGTAAACATGAAGGTATCGAGAATTAATAACGTGCCAGGTAAAACCACCACCTAGGTGAAAGCCGAGGTGAGTTGAAAGCCCCAACTCTCTCGTGAATCAGGTGATAGATGCCCGTAAAAAAGAAGTGCGGGCGGAGAAGCCCCGAGATATGGAGATAAAAGTTAATTGAAGGTGAGGACGGGAGGAGGTGAGCGTGAGCAAAATGTGAAAAAATTAGAGATGTGGTGCAGACAAAAGGGAGGGGAAGGAAAAAACGGGAAGGGAGAAAAAAGGATAAGGAAGAAAAGAAGAGGGATAGGGATTGTATAAAATGGAAAGAGAGCAAAGTTGGGGAAAACCAATAAGGGATGGGAAATTGGGAGGTGAACAGGTTTGGGTATAGGGAGATATAGGGTGACATGGGGGTGAAGGGAAGGGGGAATGGTGAGAAACAGGGGAAAAGGGGGGGAGGGAACAAAGCACAGGGGGAAGGGAAAAGGAAGGGGCAGGGGGAAGGGGAAGATGGGGAAAGAAAAATTAAAAAGGGAGGGAAAAAATGGGGGGAGGAGGGGAGGGGAGAAGAGGGGGGAAAAAAGGGGGGGGAAGGGGGTACCCTGTCAGCATCCAGGCACTGGGGAGGATAGCGGGAAAGGGGTAAAAGGGAAGGGAAAAAAGGGGGAAATATGGAGACTGGAAGGGAAGGAGGAAATGAAAAAAAAAAGGGGGCAGAGTGAAAGAAAATTAAAAAAAATGTGTCTGGCCAATACTGGTAGGTACATGGCTGGGTGTAAGGAATACAGTGAAAACAATGGAACAAATCCACATAAGTGTGGGGAGATGGACAGTGGAGGGGAGTGGGGTGATTACCTATAAAGAAAATTGAACAGGATTATATCTATATCTATCTATCTATATCGATCGAGATACAATATGATATAAGTGAATGAATAGAGTGAGGGAATGGGTGAAAGAAACAGGAAACAGAATGCCAAAGTGCCAAACAAAATAAGAAAAGACAAAACGCACAAAAGGAAAGAACCATAAGTTAGGTAAAGATATCAATTAAGGGTATCGCTCCCTCCTATGTACCTGTTGGGTGTAATGTTAAGACCAACAGTGTCTGGTGTTAAATCCTGGGGACAACTGTGGTTACAGCGCAGCCATCCATATATGGTGGGATGCCTGTTTGACACAGAATAGGATGTAAAGGGTCCCTGGATTGTGGGATGAATTCCAATGAGATTGTTGGAACAGTGGTGTCCTATGGGAAATGAAATGAACGTTCTGGTGAGCAAGAGGGGATACAAGATCCCCTGTTGGTCAATAAAGGACCAACGTATATGGTCCAGTTAGTTGGTATTGTGTTCCAGAGCACTTACCCCAATCCGCAGCTGTAGTAATCCCGGGAGGGATAAGACCTGCAGCCCAAGCGGTGCTATCCGTTTTTATGGGCCCTCCAACCCTGTTTATGACGCCGACGCCATTGCCGGCGTACAGCGTCACAGGGTCAAGGGTCCCGCAGGCCGCACGCAGACACGTACGCCGGCCCACAGTGCGCATGTGCGAATCAGTATGAGCCGCGCAGTCGCCTGTGTATAGCCGACCCGCAATGCGCGCGCACCTGCGCACACGCCCCCTAAGCCAGGGCCTGTGCAAGGAAACACTGTGGAGACCGGTCCGCCCTATCTTGTGGGCGGGGACTCCACATTTCCCAGGGACCCTACCAGTCGCCGAAGAGGTACACTAGAGTGTACCCACACATCCAGAGGCATCCAAGGGGGGACATAAAAGGAGAGACTGTAATTATATAAACATGTTGAAACCAACATACAAAAATGTAATATAAAATACATGTATTGCAATAAAGTATACAAAACAGCATACATTAATAATGTTTAATAAACCAATAATCATAAACAAAGACACATTAATCATGACAGTCATTGAAGGCTGGGTCCAAGGTACGTTTGGCCAAGCCATGAGACATTATATTGTATTAGATCAACTACAGAGTTGTTGAAAACAGCATAGCAACATTAAAGAAACGACATCACAGAATCTATATATACATAGACCTGTGAAGCAACAGCAATGCAATAAAATATAAATATCGAGCAGAAACAAAATTACAGCATCATATTTTCGTATCAAATTAGAATCAAGAACCAGACCAAATTCAAGTGGGCAGGACGGTGAGGGATTCACAGACAGGGGGCTGTATTTCAACTGGTAATTATTGAAAGGGCTTGAAGGACTTAACCTCATTCAAGCCCGGTGGTACCATGGCGTC
The DNA here is from genome assembly GCA_028564925.1 of Lithobates sylvaticus. Classification (NCBI taxonomy): domain Eukaryota; kingdom Metazoa; phylum Chordata; class Amphibia; order Anura; family Ranidae; genus Lithobates; species Lithobates sylvaticus. The sequence goes on along the minus strand of JAQSEC010002726.1, from coordinate 872 downwards.
AAGCCTTTCTATCCATAAAGATTCCTTCTGGAGTAGAATTTTGTCACGGTTGCCGCCTCTGATATCGGGGGGTACTACTTCCAGTGCAACAAACTTGACTGCCTGAAGATTGAATCTGTGGTATAATCCAATATGTCGACCAATAGTGGTCAATTTACCATTTGTAGTATGATAAACATGATCACCAACCCTCTGTCTTAGTTCCCTCACTGTCTTGCCCACATAAAATGCTCCACAAGTACATAACATCAAATAAATGATCACCTGATTCACGAGAGAGTTGGGGCACACCCTCATAGATCTGACTCCACCTTTCAACTCACCTCGGCTTTTCACCTAGGTGGTGGTTTCACCTGGCACGTTATTAATTCTCGATACCTTCATGTTTACAGATGGTATTGTGATAAATTAACCCCTTATCACTATTTTTTTTACTCTGTGGTGATGACACGGTCCCTAATATCGGTTATTAAGAAATCTGGTGGCACCTTGTGTTTATCTCAGTCCTCCAACATAGTTTCAATATAGTTAATACAATGCTGTTATTAATTCTTTTACGCTTATGCCGCGTACACACGAAGGGACTATCCCGCGGGATTATCCGCTGGACCGAAGTCCAGCGGATAATCCCCTCGTGTGTGGGCGCCGGCGGACTTTTTTTGGCCAAAGTACGGCGGACTAAAGTTTCAGGTTTTGTTTTCAAATTATCCGCTGGACTTGGCAGTCCAGCGGATAATCCGGTCGTGTGTAGTATGGTCCGGCGTACCAAAAAGGACGCATGCTCAGTAGCAAGTATTTTTCTAGTAGTTTTCTAGTCCCGTCGTACGTGCTGTACGTCATCGCGTGAACCGTCGGACTTTTTGCGTGATCGT
>JAQSEC010001955.1:0-12510 GCA_028564925.1 Lithobates sylvaticus | reverse complement strand
TCCCTGTCCGCTTTCAAATTGCTGGTTTGTTGTCTCTTTTGAGTCCTGTCTCCAAGTCCAGTGTCCTGTATCCTGTATCCTGTATCCTGTATCCTGTACCCGGTACCCTGTACCTTGCATCTACCTGACTACCAGTGCCGACCCGGAATCCGTCTGACTACCGCTGCCGCTTCTCACCTGTGTTTGAACCTCTGGCTTGCTTCCTGGATTCCTCTACTGCTTGATTACCTGTGCTTGACCCTCGGCCTGTCTACTGGATCCTCCGTGAGTTACTTACCTGTGTTTGACCTCTGGCTTGCTTCCTGGATACCTCTTCTGCCTGATTACCTGTGCTTGACCCTCGGCCTGCCTACTGGACATTCTCTGAGTTACTTACCTATGTTTGACCCCTGGCTTGCCTTTTGGACACCTCTACTGCCTGATTACCTGTGCTTGACCCCCGGCTTGCCTACTGGACATTCTCTGAGTTACTTACCTGTGTTTGACCCCTGGCTTGCCTTTGGACACCTCTTCTGCTTGATTACCGGTGCTTGACCCCTGGCTTGCCTCCTGGACATTCTCTGAGTCACCTACCTGTGTTTGACCCCTGGCTTGCCTTTGGATACTTCTATTGCCTGGTTGCCTGTGTTTGACCCTCGGCCTGCTTGCTGGACTATCTCCCACTCAGTGTTCTGGACTTGTAGATCTCTCATGCTACCGAGGGTCCTCCTTCAGTATATGCTTGGTTACCTCTACAACCTCTACCTGATCACAGTTCTGCCAGGTGTCTACTCCCAGTGCAGCTTCAGCCTCTCCTGGTCAACGACGCTACTGCACACCACCTGCTACACTCCTGCTGGCAACCCGTGCATCTTTGAGCCCGGTGTCCTCTGTACCCACTCCAGAGGCGTCGTGCGCTTAGTCGCAAGGGGAGCAGCTCTCAGCATATCGGCCCGGGTGAGTACCTCTGACAGTACAAACCAGCCAATGTCTGAGGCCGACAGAGCTGGTTCACCCCTTGAGGCCTTATGCCAGCAGGTGACAACCCTTACCCAGGCTGTACAACGCCTCCAAGATGGATACTTTCAGATCGAGGGGCGTCTTCAGCATCTGACTTTATCTCCAAACCAAGTGGACCAGTCACCCCCTGTAGCCAGCACCTCCACTCTTCTATCAACACCTGGAGGTGCCCTCCCTGCCTATGATGTATCCCATCCTGATCCCAGGGTCCCCACACCTGAACGTTTTTCCGGGGACCGAAGGAAATTTCGCTCTTTTAAAAACTCCTGTTTACTACACCTGGCCCTACAACCCAGGACCTTCCAGTTGGAATCCACCAAAGTGGGGTTCATTATCTCTCTCCTTTCTGAGGACCCGCAATCCTGGGCACACCATTTGATGGAACAGAAGAGCCCACAGTTGAATTCTGTAGAGACTTTCTTTTCTGCTATGGCAGCACTCTACGAGGACTCCCAACGCACAGGTACGGCTGAATCTACCCTGCATACCCTATCTCAGGGGAGAAGACCTGTAGAGGACTATGTAGTGGATTTCCGCAAATGGGCAGCAGATACTGACTGGAACGAATCAGCCCTAAAATACCAATTTCGTTTAGGGCTATCCGAGGTATTAAAGGATGAACTGGCTCGAGGAGAGATCCCAAGTACCTTCACGGATCTCTGCCAACTTGTTATTAAGCTTGACCGTCGGTTACGAGAACGACGGGCAGAGAGACTGCAGAGCCCTCGTCCCACCTGGACGATGCCCCGGGTCCCCCCGGCACCTGCTCCTTCTGGGAACTCTCGCTCCCCTCCTCATGGGGAACCTATGCAGTTGGGCCTGGCACGGTCCCCCCTATCTGCCGAAGAAAGGCTCCGTCGTCGTCAAGCCAATCTCTGCCTCTACTGCGGGGGCACGGGGCACTACCTACAGAAATGCCCCATAAGACCCAGTAAGTGTCCTTCTGGGCCCCTCTCAAGTTCACACTCTGTTGGAGTCCCGCATTTTCATCTGTCTATTCCACTCTCCCTACAGGTAGCGGGAGAGTCTTTCCAGCTGGGAGCCATCCTTGACTCTGGAGCCTGCAGTTGCTTCATGGACCTGACCTTGGCACGACACCTGAACCTCCCTTTAACTACCAAGAAACAACCTCTTCAAATCCAGCTGGCTGATGGCTCTCCACCCTGCTCAGGACCAGTTACCCAGGAAACCGCTCCCATCCTGACCTGCACCAAATCACGTCATCAGGAACTTTTACGTTTTGACATTATCCATTCTCCCATGTTCCCCATCATCCTGGGGTACCCCTGGCTACTGGCTCACAACCCTCGGGTTGACTGGGTCAACAGGGAAGTGGAGTTCTCCTCCCCTTACTGCTTGCAGCACTGCCTTCCGGATCAACCCGCAGCACCTCTTACTCATCTTGCCATGCAACCCAGTGCCAAGGACCTGCAACACGTCCCAACACCCTACCAAGACTTCATGGACATTTTCGATGAAAAGAAGGCCGAAGTTCTTCCCCCTCATCGTTCATATGATTGTCCGATTGACCTCCTACCAGGGGCTGAGATTCCCTTCGGAAGGATTTTCCCCTTGTCCGAAACTGAGCTTGAAGCCCTACGGGTGTATATTGACGAGAATCTTGCTAAAGGGTTCATCCAACCATCTTCTTCGCCCGCAGGGGCTGGGATTTTCTTTGTTGAAAAAAAAGACGGTTCCCTCAGACCCTGTGTGGATTACAGGGAACTCAATAAAATTACTATCAAGAACAGGTACCCACTCCCACTCATTCCCGAACTTTTTCAGCGGCTCAGGACTGCCAAGGTGTTTACCAAGCTGGATCTTCGTGGGGCCTACAATTTAGTTAGAATACGCTCTGGGGATGAGTGGAAGACGGCTTTTAGGTCCAGATTCGGCCATTTCGAGTACCTGGTCATGCCGTTTGGACTTTGTAATGCCCCAGCTACCTTCCAGCACCTTGTCAATGACATTTTTCGTGAGTATCTGGATAACTTCCTCATTGTATACCTTGATGATATCTTGATTTTCTCCGATTCCCTAGAAGCCCACCGTCAACATGTCCGGAAAGTTCTTCTCATCCTCCGCAAACACGGGCTCTACGTCAAAGGAGAGAAATGCGAGTTCGAGACTGATACCATCCAGTTCCTGGGCTTTATCATAACCACCGGAGGAGTACTGATGGATCCCCAAAAAGTGAAGGCCATCCAGGATTGGCCTGCCCCCACAGACAAAAGGTCAGTCCAACGTTTTATCGGCTTTGCCAACTTTTATAGACGGTTCATTCAGGGATTTTCTGCTATTGTGTCCCCAATCACCCAACTGACCCGCCAGCAAGTCAAGTTCCAGTGGACTCCCCAAGCGCAGAGCGCGTTTGAGAAGCTCAAGGAACTCTTTTCCTCTGCACCCATCCTACAGCACCCTGACCCTGAACTCCCTTACGTCCTAGAAGTGGACGCTTCAGACTCTGCCTTGGGAGCGATCCTATCGCAGAGAAGTGGCCCAAAGGCCCTCCTCCACCCGGTCGCCTTTGCCTCCCGAAAACTAAATCCTCCTGAAAAGAATTATGATGTAGGCGACCGGGAATTACTTGCGATTAAGTTCGCTCTCGAGGAATGGAGATACCTGCTAGAAGGAGCTTCCCAACCCATCCTCATCTTCACTGACCACCGCAATTTGGAGTACCTCAGGGCTGCAAAACGCCTTAGACCCAGGCAGGCCCGCTGGGCCTTGTTCTTCTCCCGATTTAATTTCCACATCACTTACCGTCCTGGCTCCAAGAATGGCAAGGCAGATGCTTTATCCCGTATGTTTCTGGACACTGAATCCTCTAAAGAACCTGCTACTATCCTGTCTGCCCACAATTTCCTCCATGCCATTCAGCCTGACTTGACTACAGCCCTCAAACAGGCTTCCAACCAGTTCTCATCCCCCACATTACCTTTTCTTGAAAGGAAGCAGGATCTGCTCTGGGCCCATGCCCGAATCTTTGTTCCTCCTCCTGTCAGACTCCAAGTCCTGCAGACCCTTCATGACCACAAGATGTCCGGCCACTTTGGAGTACAGAAAACCGTGGACCTGGTAGGTCGATCTTACTGGTGGCCGGGCTGGAGGAAGGACTGTCAGGAATACGTCCTCTCTTGCAACACTTGTCAAAGGAACAAGGGGTCCAACACTAAGTCCTGGGGTCTGTTACGTCCATTATCTGTTCCGGAACGTCCATGGAAGGAGATTTCCATGGACTTCATCGTGGACTTACCCTCCTCAGATTCCTTTACCACGATTCTGGTTGTCATTGACCGTCTCTCAAAGATGGCTCACTTCCTTCCCATGAAAGGTACCCCCTCGGCTTCTGCTACCACTGACATCTTCATCAGAGAGATTATAAGGTTACACGGAGTTCCAGCTAACATCACCTCAGACCGAGGGGTACAGTTCACCTCCAGGTTCTGGAGAGACCTCTGCAAATCCCTTGAAATCAGGACTTCCATGTCTTCAGCATACCATCCCCAATCCAACGGTCAAACTGAACGCACTAATCAGACCCTCGAGCAATACCTGAGGTGTTTTTGTTCTTACTCCCAAGATGACTGGTCAGGCTTACTACCCTACGCAGAGTTTGCCTATAATAATTCTTTACATTCTGCCATTAATCAGACGCCCTTCTGGGCAAACTACGGTTATCACCCTTCCTTTCTTCCAGATTCCATTCCAGATGTCCCTACTCCAGCTGCACAGGACCTAGTCAAAAATATCCAAGACAACTTCCTCCGGATCCAACAGGCCATGAAGGAAGCACAGAAGGGTTATGAGGTACAGTACAACCGGGGCAGGAAGGAATGCCCGCCTTTCCAGATTGGTGAGAAAGTTTGGTTATCAACCGCTAATTTAAAACTCCCTTGTCCTTCTCGGAAATTGGGTCCCAGGTTCATCGGCCCCTTTGAGGTCAAGAGAGTGATCAATCCAGTGGCCTTTGAACTAGATCTCCCCAGTTCCTATAGGATTCATCCAGTTTTTCATGCCTCTTTGCTTAAACCCGTAATTGCCAATTCTTTCCCTGATAGGCAGACGCCACTTCCTCCTCCCATCACCATCCAAGGAGAGGAAGAATTCGAGGTTGAGAAAATTCTGGATCTCCGAAGAAGAAGAGGTCAGGTTCAATATCTTGTTAAATGGAAAGGGTATCCCCCAGAGGACTGCTCCTGGGAGCCATCCGAAAACATTCATGCCCCTCGTTTAATCCGAGAATACCACCAAAGACATCCTGAAGTGGGCATCCGGAGGCTGCCCTTAGGAGGGGGGCACTGTCAGGGAAATACCAGGCCTCTCCGCCGGGTTCCAGGGTTGCGCACGCGCGGTAGAGCGGCGCAACGAAGGTTACAGGTACGTCGGGTAACGGGTGCGCATGCGCGGGTCCGCGGCACTCGGGTATCTGTCACAACCCAGCCTGTACGCCTCACCGCTGTGCGCGGCGCTGACAGAAGACGAGTGCGCATGCGCACTCGTCCGGGCATCCCACCTGACCATTTACCTGGCCTATAAAAGGCCTTCCCTGTCCGCTTTCAAATTGCTGGTTTGTTGTCTCTTTTGAGTCCTGTCTCCAAGTCCAGTGTCCTGTATCCTGTATCCTGTATCCTGTACCCGGTACCCTGTACCTTGCATCTACCTGACTACCAGTGCCGACCCGGAATCCGTCTGACTACCGCTGCCGCTTCTCACCTGTGTTTGAACCTCTGGCTTGCTTCCTGGATTCCTCTACTGCTTGATTACCTGTGCTTGACCCTCGGCCTGTCTACTGGATCCTCCGTGAGTTACTTACCTGTGTTTGACCTCTGGCTTGCTTCCTGGATACCTCTTCTGCCTGATTACCTGTGCTTGACCCTCGGCCTGCCTACTGGACATTCTCTGAGTTACTTACCTATGTTTGACCCCTGGCTTGCCTTTTGGACACCTCTACTGCCTGATTACCTGTGCTTGACCCCGGCTTGCCTACTGGACATTCTCTGAGTTACTTACCTGTGTTTGACACCTGGCTTGCCTTTGGACACCTCTTCTGCTTGATTACCGGTGCTTGACCCCTGGCTTGCCTCCTGGACATTCTCTGAGTCACCTACCTGTGTTTGACCCCTGGCTTGCCTTTGGATACTTCTATTGCCTGGTTGCCTGTGTTTGACCCTCGGCCTGCTTGCTGGACTATCTCCCACTCAGTGTTCTGGACTTGTAGATCTCTCATGCTACCGAGGGTCCTCCTTCAGTATATGCTTGGTTACCTCTACAACCTCTACCTGATCACAGTTCTGCCAGGTGTCTACTCCCAGTGCAGCTTCAGCCTCTCCTGGTCAACGACGCTACTGCACACCACCTGCTACACTCCTGCTGGCAACCCGTGCATCTTTGAGCCCGGTGTCCTCTGTACCCACTCCAGAGGCGTCGTGCGCTTAGTCGCAAGGGGAGCAGCTCTCAGCATATCGGCCCGGGTGAGTACCTCTGACAACAAGTTGAAAACACAACACGTTTAAGGACTGTTCTATAGGTACTGGTTCGGAAACACATGTTGGGGACAAAACAGTTATGGACTGTTCAATAGGAGCTGTGTCTGAAGAAGGGTGGTATGCGCCTTTTAGGCGCAAAGCGGGTCTGTTGGAATCAAACATGAATGTTATATTTCTAAAGTTTCTACACATCTGTTTGTACAACCATGATCAGCCATATTGACACTTGCAATCCCACACTTTTAAAGGTACAGAGGAATGTGGCACCAAACAGAATCTGCATAGCAAAAGGAGTTATCTTCAGCCCACCTGGTGTGCATGAAGCTTCAAATAGAATGATGATGAAGATGGCCCAGGGTGCATAGACTGCAATAATGTCCCTAGAAGCCCAATAGGCAGGACAGTCAGTAATATAAGGAGGATTGTCATGGGAACACGGATTGGTGCAAAGCAAATAGGACTGGCAATGGGGGGGGGGGGAGTTTGAATGAGCGAGTTTTGTTAAAAGGAATTGTTGCAGAGAGCTCTGCCTCTGTGTCTCTCTGCCCTTCTCTCGGATCACAGCTGATGGTGATCTATGCAAGCCTCATGGCTTGGCGGCCATCTTGAGGCCTTCCCTTATGGATCATGGCGATGGCCTTCTCTTGGTCATCTGAGTCTAGCCGATGCTACAAAGCCTCATGGAGGACCTTGTGATAAGTATCTTTGATATTCTTGTATTATATGTTTTGATTGTAAGCTTTGTGATATTGTAATGTCTTTTAATACTTTATGTTAGCGTTCCTGATTTCTCGGGAAATAAATAAGATAGTGTTTTTACTAGCAGCAGTGTGTGTATTTTCATAACTAACTTTATATCAGTGTGCCTAGCGGGGTTTAATAGACCAGCTAACTATGGGAATAGATATGTTAATAGTAGTTTGTATACTGCAGGGATTTCTACAGGGACACAGAATTTTTTTTTCCTTAATGCATAGAATGCATTAAGGAAAAAACCTTGAGGCTTTAGAACCACTATAAAGTGAACCTCTGGGGACAGAAACATTGCAGTGTTAAATTATCTTAAAGTGGTAGTAAACCGCGACTGCTTAAAAAAACAAAAAACAAAACACATGTAAGGCAATTGCATAATGTGCTAATATGCATTGCATACTAGCACATTATGAAATACTTACCTTGCAGTGAAGCCTTCCAGCGGCACGCTGTCACCGCTGAGGGCGCTGACAATTTCCCGTGGTCTTTCTTCCAGTTTCGCATGCTCTGGCTATGTGATTTGCTGGTGCCGCGATGACATCACTCCTGCGAATGCATGCAGGAGCCCTCAGTTGCGTGCGGGGCCCCAAGGTATGCTGGACCTTCAGAGCGCATGCGCCGGTGCCATAACTGGCTGCATCCATGGTGAAGATCTCATAAATGATGCACTTTTAAGAGATATTTATATTACCTACAGGTAAGCCTTGTTATAGGCCTACCTGTAGGTAAAAATGACCAAGCTTGCTTTACTACCACTTTAAAGAGAAAGTAAACCCTGTCAAAAAAAAAAAAAAAACCCTGCATAGCATACTAGCTCATTATGAATTACTTACCTGAGATTGAAGCCCCCAAAGCGACCCTCGTTCACGTCCTCCGTCGCCGCCATGATACCCGGAGTCACTTCCGGGTATCGCTGCTCTGGCGCTGTGACTGGTCGGAGCAGCGATGATGTCACTCTGGCGCATGCGCGCAGGAGCCATCAGTGACGGCATGATCGCCTGCACTAACGGCACCTTTCCACCCTAGACATCGATGCCCGTTTTTAGGAAAGTATCTCCTTAACCGTGTAGGTAAGGAGATATTTCTTGCACCTACAGGTAAGCCTTAATCTAGGCTTACCTGTAGGTTAAAGCCCCAGGACTGCAGTTTTGTATCTAAGCTTTACTACCTAGTAAGTTCTGGATCTGGAATAAACATGCAGACTTTTCAGGCAATATTTGCTGCATGCTTATATCAGAAAAGTGATTTACTGAGTTGCAAAGTCAGGATCAGGATGTAAGCTTCAGAAGCTGAATTTTTAAAGCATGTCAGGAACGACAGCATACACATTTCTACCCTCACAGAAAAATTGGTCACCGAATTGAATGACCTATTCTTGAACTGATATGTTTATATAGATACGATATATGGATAAATCTGAAAATTTTGGAAGCTTGGTATTCCTGAAAATTTTTGGACTTAGAGGGGGAACAAGAAAAAGTCGCATGTTGACCTTCTAAAGGGTTAGACCACTTTTCTGTCCCAACAAAACAAAGGCAGTGGAGTAAAGACTAAGTGGGGGAGTAGTATACTTTACATAAAGAGGCTGCTTAGTGGCTTATAGATAATTGGACTATACACAAAACACATTAATTATGTACTCTTATACTCAAAGTGCACCTGTGCCTAGACTATGGACATTAAACTCTTTACATCTTCTTAAGTTCATAATACTTTAAGGGATAGTTCACCTTTACCATAAAACTGCTTATGCAAGTAAGGGGCATCTGTAGATAAAACAAACTGTGCAGCTTTGACTAAGTTGAATAATACCCCTGCTTTAGGTGTAGACAATTTATGAACCTGCCAAAGCCTGCCTGAGGACCTAAAGCAGTTAACCATTGGAAAAATTGAAGCTCAGAGACAGGAAGGGGACAGGCATCCCTGCAGGGAAGATTTCGCCAGAATCCAGCTGTCCGCACTACATGGAACATTCTTCATCATAGGTAAGTAATGTGACTAAAGCTGTAGAGATTTATTTTATTTTTTTTAAACTTCAGCTTTAATTAATGCTTATGTATGAATATCATGACAACTTACATTTAAGACTTCACTGTAGGTGTTTCCATTTGCAAATCCATTCGCAAAGAAAGAGGTAACATTTTCCTGTGTTAAAGACACAAAACTATGAAAATTAGACATCTAATGGTATAACACCTAGGAGTTCATGAAGATATAAATTTGGGAATTTCACTTCCTAGGAAGTCATTGACCTGTAACAAGCATGCAGCCAGATAAGTCTGAAAAAGCTAAACTGATTTGAATACCTGATCCAGGCCAAGCCTTTGATACTGAACTTTTAAAAAACAAGTCAGTAATGGCAGGTTCAATTTAAGGGCTCCTTTAGATTAATGTGTGTATAAAGAGGTGCTTCTTTTTCGTAGAGTTAGGCACGTTTGTTGTCATGCATCAGCATGTGTTTCTTTTGAGCATTGACATGCATTATTAATGCTTGTTAACACGTCGACGTGTGTTTCCAATGTGTTTTCAAATGTAGGATTTGGAGTGGAAAGAGTTAACAGCCATTGAGTGAAGCTTGTTAATATCTGTTGCTGATGCATCAAAATGCATGTTCTACGTATTTTGATGTGTTGCCATTTACATCTATGGGCTCCCAATGCACTAAAACACAGAATAAATGGACATGTCACAACATCTCCAGGCAGGGCTAGGAAATCAAAATACTGTGAAAGTGCAATCCATCTCCTTGAAGGAGTGTATTGTAATAGAATTTTGAGCCCCCAGCTTTTCCGGAAGGCACAATGACATCACCTCTGGAATCCAGGGTAGAGGTGAGTTTTTGTGTTGGGGTGCAGGAGCTGGGCAATAAGGTGGATATTCCATTTGCCATGGAAGGTCCACTTTATTGGTATTTTGTTGCACAATCTTGATTCTGCAATGTAACATCCTTGACTTCACTACAAGTGACAGATATTCCCTTGCTGACAGAACCAAATTCAGCAGCATCATTTCACTAGCCAACAGACCTGATCTTTCCCAACTATACCCGTCAGATGCATTAAAGTGTAACTTACGTCAAAAATTATACTCTTGGGGGTCTATTTATTAAACATTTATTGGATGAATATCACACACAGTCATGCAAACTGAATGGATTTTCCCCATATTTTCTACAATAGAATAATAATTTCTATGATTGTCAACTCCACCAAGTACCCAAAATGAGATATAGTTTCCTGAAACTAAATGAGAAAATATACTTTTTGTCCAGTAGATGGAGCTCAAAACCATAGGATTGATAGACTCATGTAATTGAATCTATTACAGAAAAGTATGGGGAAAATTTGTCACACCTGCCAGAATATGTGTGACATTTTTCCAAAACGTGTTTTATAAATAAACCCTTTAGGGTTTGTTATAGCCCCATTTATATATGCATAGTTAAAACACCCCCCCCCCCCCCCCGAAGTCATTGTAATAGCACATGCACATTTGACAACTTTCTGTTCTGGGTCACACACATGGGCGTAACTTTGGTTACAAGGGTCACAATAGTGATTACACCCATGTTCCAAATTAGGTTGGGGGTTGGCAACCCATTGATTATGGCCAGGTGACTGGTGGATTGCGCCCTTGGTTTTGCCAGCCTGCCATCTGCAGAGCATCTAACACAGTGCAGTCAGTGCTATATAAGCAATGGGACCATATCTGTATTGCAGCTGAGATAACACTGGCTCTGGAGGGAGCAGAGAGCAGCTGCATAAGTCAATACCCCCTTTGTAGTGCTGGCTGCAGTCCCAGACAGAGTGATAGTAACTGCATGCCGCCTCTTATCCCTGCTAGTAGGATCTGGAGAGAAGAAAGGCTCTGTATTGCTCTGAAACTGGATGCTCCTCTCTCCTGTAATAATATTTCAGGTCAGTGTGCCTTACACAAGCAATACTGAACGGGGCATAATAGCTTCTAAATCTATGGCAAGCAACTATTATGGGGGCTCAGGACAGTAAGGGCTTGTTTACATTTGTGGTTTGGGGGGCAGTAAAACCCCTTAGTTAAGCCATGTTTCCCCCCACAAAACCGCACCCCCTTTAATTGCAGGGACCAGGGGTGTACACATGTCATGGCCGCAGCAAGAATTATATGCCCCGTCATGCTTGGCGGATGTAGTGCCCGCCAAGCATGACTGATTCAAGTGAATGAGGCCCCTCTGTAAGTGCCATGCAACGTTGAACATTACAGTGACCAAGGGGTTAAAGCAAGGGAAAGAAGGGGGAAGCCCCTGGAATTCACACATCTAAGGTGTCCTAGAGAGATAAGTGGCAACCTCAGCCTGAACTCTCGACCAGGCCACTCCCCAATGCATTTCACTCCGCCCCATGGAGCTTAGTCATAATAAGCGCTGAGTGGCGGGGTGAAACGCGTTGGGGACGTGGCCTGGTCAGAGTCCAGGCTGAGGTTGTCACTCTATTCATCTTGGGGAGTTGCCTTAACTCTGAAATGCCACTGTCCCTTCTTTGTGCATATTAAAAAAACATAGTGAAAGCACGAAAGGTAAAAGCTACAGTACTTATCACCAAAGCTCATCTCCACAAAAAGAGCAATTTGATTTAGTCCGATACAATGCACAATACAGCAACCAACAGGTATATCTGTTGAGAGATTATGTTGAAAACTAAGTTCAGTATACTGTAAGGCTCAATGCATGCTAGCTTTTTTTTTAAGCTCCTGGAAGCTATTATAACCTTTTTTTTTCTGCTCCTAGAAGCCAATAGTGTTATCCTATGTGTTCATGCATGCAATTTTATGCTGGAAGCGTTTAAGCTTTAGCGTTTAGGAGCAGAAACACATTTTTGTATAGTATTTGGGAGCATATTACCGGCAGAAAAAAAACACAGCTTTTTTTGAGTGTTTTTCTTTTCTTCATCTACTGTAAAAGCACTAAAAGCTAACGCTCCTAAACACTGTTAAAAATGTACTAAAACGCTACTACAAACCAGCACAAAAAAGGCTATTATCAGCATTTTTCATCCAATATATTTTTCTATCACTTTTTGAGCTTATAAAAAATGCTAGTATGCATGGAGCCTTACTGTGAACAGCACCAGGATTGAGGATGAAGTAAAAAAGGCTCCCAATGAATATACAAATCTTAAGGCTGGGTTCACACTAGTGTGAATTGGAAGCAGGTTGCCCCGTATCCAATTCACATGACAGGAGAGTGTGCCCGGCTCTCTATGAAGCCGGTTCACACATCTCTGGAGCAGCTGCG
>JAQSEC010002154.1:0-12512 GCA_028564925.1 Lithobates sylvaticus | reverse complement strand
ACAGCGCTGAAAGCTGAAAATTGTCCTGGGCAGGAAGGGGCGAAAGTGCCCGGTATTGAAGTGGTTAAACTTTAAACTGTTCTAAAAAAGGCCTGGCCAGCAAGTTGTAGACGCCTTTCCATGCTCTCCTTTTTGTATCTTCTATCGTGGTATTACACGGCTCTTTGCTGGATCCTCCACTAACCTTCCCGCAGGGAGGGCTGCACCAAAAAAAAAAACATGCAGCATGTTTTTTTTTCTTTGTGGGCAAAACCAATCACAGATTATAAAAGTGGCATACCACTAGCTTTTTTGGAAGTACTGGATTTATTTTAACATACTAATTAAACTTCTAGTCCAAACGTTATTTTGCGAGGCACTAGGGCTTCCTCTGTAATCTCATCACCATTACCAGAGCCTGTCGTTCATTGCTCCCCAAATGACAGCCAGGCAAAAACGGGGCTTGAAAAGTTAATTGTCCAACTAATTTGTTAGACTTTTGTGGCTGAATCAAAGTCTTTCAATAACATTTGATGCTGTGACTGAAGCAAGATTATCAAATTGTAAAAAAATACTGCGGAGCTTGCATTAGACGGAGCATTTCTCGTCGGTAATAAACTTTTTGCAGCTGTCTTTTGCAAAAGAAAAACATGGCAAGATTTCGTAGGCTTTACGCTTAAGCTGAAGTCAAGCCAGAGAAAACCCAAGTGCTTCAAAACCTCTTGCCAGACTGGAAGGGACAAAAAGTTCACTATTTTTCTTAGGCGAAGTTACCACGCTTGGTCTGTGCCAAGTGCTATTTTAATCATCAAATGAAAATCTGATCTAGGCACTTACTATGCACCAAAAAAAAAATGAAAAAAAAATATTAGGAGCAGAATATTATTAGAATAAATATTATTTCTTTTTAATTTTTTTTTGTAATTATAATTATATTGAACACGTTTTGTGTCAAATAACATCCAGGAAAATTAAATTGCTCTTTTCCCAGTGGCTGAATATTTAAGAAATACATAAAAAATAATCATTACAGTAAGTTCAAATATAACCTTTCCATTAAACAAGCGAAACCAGTCCAATGCTTGCAAAAATAATATAATTTAGTGTTTCTTTATATTTAGAGCAAGCCAAAGGGTTTCTCCGTTTTCGTTTGCATTTACGGAGAGAAAAAAAAAAAGATACATTTTACAATAACACAGTAAACTTTCAATACATTAGACAATATTTCTCTTATAAGCTATTACATTAAAAAAGCAGATTTCTAAAAAAATGTAAAATAAAAAATAATGTAAAAAAAATAACCGTGGTGGAATCCATTTACAAAAGAGTAGTGAGAAAGCAAAAAAATAAAATTCTGATTTAAAAAGAAAAAAAAATACTCCAAATTATATGCTATAAGTATTTACATAAAGGGTCAGCAAATAACTATTTATTTGACACAATCATGTACAAATGAGTAGTGAGAAAGCAATACAATAAAATTCTGATTTAATGCTTACCAGCTTGGAGTCTGAATGAAAAAAAAAAAAAAAAAAAAACTCCAGATTATATTCTATGGGTATTTACATAAAGGGTCAGGAAATAACTATTTATTTGACACAACCATGTACAAATTAGTAGTGAGAAAGCAATAAAATAAAATTCTGATTTAATGCTTACCAGCTTAGAAACTCCAGATTATATGCTATGGGTATTTACATAAAGGGTCAACAAATAACTATTTACCCTTGATAGTTACTTTTTTACTTTTATATACTATATATAAATCCTTATAAATTATTGTCTATATTATATGTCTATGATGGTACCATGAAAGTCCGTATTGCCTCAATTATTTTTTTCTACATAGTCATTTTAGGAATCAGGTACTGTTTATGAGTATGTAATTCTCAGCACATTTTATCATACCCTTGATCGTTTTTAAAATATTTTTTGAAAAAAAAAAAAATATTCTGGATATGGTGTTGAGCAGTTGGTATCTCTATCAGATTTTTATTACTATAAAACTAGGGTGGTATTTTCAGTATATTGGGGGTATTTTTGAATTTTTTTAAAAAAACAATTGTAATTAATCAATGGTAATGCATTGACTACAAAAATAAAATTGTAGATGGTTCTTCAAATAAAGATGTATTTGATAAATGATATGTATTGTTTCTAATTTTTTGTTTGGAAATGCCAGAAGCTTACTGCTAACCTTCCACAACAACGACATTAGGGTTTATTTTGTATTCCTTATTTCTCCCCTTCCTAGACTGAAAAATTATCTATTATTTTGAGTTGTCACCAGAACTGCAAAAATGTATGAATATTCCAAAGGGACAGGAGGTATTTCCCTTACTTTGGAGAGAATTCCTTTCCTTACTTCCTGTTGTGTCTACAAAAAAAAGGAAGTGAATAGGAATCTTCCCAGTGGGACACAGATGGCAAAAAAAAATGATTAGGGGATTTTAATAACTTCCTACATTTCCTAAAATAAAATAAAAAATGATTTTGGATATACTTTAGACAAATTTATTTATAATAAAAAAGGATATTTTTTTTGTGATAGAGTAAAACAGGAAAACAAAATGTAGGTCATTATCAAAATGGAAGATTCCTTATTGAATATTTTTTTTTTATTATTATAAATATGGAAAACTGATAGCATAATAAAGACCAAGTGGTCCATCGTGTTTGCCAGTTTATTTTAATTTTTTTATTATTTATGCATATTTTTGTATTTTTTTAATTATTATTATTTTTTTTTCTTTTTACTTTTTTTTGTCTCAGTATAGATCTGCGTTTGCCGCAAGCATGTTTGAAGCCACTTACTGTTGGTTACTATGGGGCCTCTTCTCCACTTTTGCCATTATTATGCTGTTGGCATTCCCTAGGTTCAGCTTCTACCCATGCATGTGCATGAGGAGATAGGTAAAATGTATCTCGCTAGTTCTATATATCTTAGTATGCAGGTAGGGAGAGATACAGATAAAAGAAAAAAAAAATGTCTATCTCAGAGTCCTCTGCAATACAGAATAAGTTATCAACCCGCTAACATGCATGTCTGAATAGAGTCTTTTGCTGCACAGAGATGGTATCTGTCCTGACATGCCGGTTCTTCCCTCATGTCTATCCATAGAAGTTCAGATGAATAAACTGGCAGCTAAAATGTATACAGCAAACCACCGGGAATTTCACTGAATTCAATTTTTCCTCAGCCAACCCATCCCCCCCATCCACATCTTTATTTTTAATTCCCTGGTCCAGTGAGTGTTATTTAAAATGATTAGCCGGCATGCAATTCATACAGCAGCACGTTGTTTTATTCTACACTCACCAGCAACTTTATTAGGTACAGCTACACAGGGCCGGCCCAAGACATTGTTCTGCCTGGGTCCAAGAATTCAATTCTGTGCCCACCAGTGCAGCCTATCAGTGTCCATCAGTGCAGCCTCATCAGTGCCCTTTAGTTTCAATCAGTGCCACCTCATCAGTGTCCATAAGTGCAGCCTATCAGTGCCCATCAGTGCCACCTCATGTGTGCCCACCAGTGCAGCCTACTAGTGTCCATCAGTGCTACTTCATCAGGGCCCACCAGTGCCCACCAGTACAGCATATCAGTGTCCATCAGTGCTACCTCATCAGTGCCCACCAGTGCAGCCTACCAGTGTTCATCTGTGCAGTCTCATCAGTGCCTATCAGTTTCTATCAGTGCCACCTTATCAGTGCCCACCAGTGCAGCCTATCAATGTCCATAAGTGCAGCCTATCAGTGCCCATCAGTGCCACCTTATTAGTGCCCACCAGTGCAGCCTACCAGTGTCCATCAGTGCCACGTCATCAGTGCCCACCAGTGCAGCCTATCAGTGTACATCAGTGCCACCTCATCGGTGCCCACCAGTGCCACCTCATCAGTGCCCATCAGTGCAGCTTATCAGTGCCCATCAGTGCAGCTTATCAGTGCCCATCAGTTCCACCTCATCAGTGCCCACCAATGCAGCCTATTTGTTTCCATCAGTGCAGTCTATCAGTGTCCATAAGTGCAGCCTCATCAGTGCCCATCAGTGCAGCTTATCAGTGTCCATCAGTGCCACCTCATCAGTGCCCACCAGTGCAGCGTATCATTGTCCATCCGTGAAGCCTATCAGTGCCCATCAGTGTCCATCAGTGCCACCTCATCAGTGCCCATCAGTGCAGCCTATCAGTGCCCACCAGTGCCACCTCATCATTGCCGACCAGTGCAGCCTATCAGTGTCCATCAGTGCCACCTCATCAGTGCTCACGAGTGCAGCCAATCAGTGCCCATCAGTGCAGCCTATCAGTGCCCATCGGTGCAGCCTATCAGTGCCCATCAGTGCAGCCTATCAGTGCCCATCAGTGCAGCCTATCAGTGTCCATCAGTGCCACCTCATCAGTGCCCATCAATGCAGCCTATCAGTGCCCACCAATGCCACCTCATCATTGTCGACAAATGCAGCCTATCAGTGCCCACCAGTGCCACCTCATCATTGCCGACCAGTGTAGCCTATCAGTGTCCATCAGTGCCACCTCATTAGTGCCAATCAGTGCAGCTTATCGGTGCAGCCTATTAGTGCCACCTCATCATTGCTCACCAGTGCAGCCAATCAGTGCCCATCAGTGCAGCCCATCAGTGCAGCACATCAGTGCCCATCAGTGCAGCCTATCAGTTTCTATCAATGCCACTGCACGCTAGAGGGAGGGAGCCTCGGGTCCTCGGCAGTCTGTCTGTGTTGCCGCCCCTCTTAAAGTGCCGCCTGGGACCCATGGTAGAGCCGACCCTGCCTGTTAAATTGTTTGGTAACACAAATTGCTAATCAGCCAATCACATGGCAGCAACTCAATGCATTTATGCATCTAGACATGGTGAAGACAACTTTGTGAAGTTCAAACTGATCATCAGAATGGGGAAAAAAGGTGATTTTAGTGTCTTTGAACGTGGCAGGGTTGTTGGTGCCAGGGGGGCTGATCTGGGTATTTCAAAAACTGCGAATCTACTGAGATTTTCATGCACAACTATCTCTAGAGTTTCCAGATCTGGGGAAGGCTACAGAAAGATTTATTTTGCACTCAAGGTTCCCAAGAGCACAGAGACCTCCATAATTCTCAAATGGAAGAAGTTTGACACAATTCAGACTCTTCCAAGAACTGGTCGTCCAGCCAAACTGAACAAACGGGGGAGAAGAGCCTTAGTAAGAGAGGTGACCACGAAGCCGATGGTCACTCTGACTAAGCTCCAAAGACCCTGTGTGGAGATGGGAAAAAGTTCCAGAAGGACAAACATCACTGCAGCCTCCACCGATATGGGCCTTATGGCAGAGTGGTTAGACGGAAGCCACTCCTCAGTGCAAAACACATGAAACTCCGCTTGGAGTTTGCAATAAAGGACTCTCAGACTGTGATTAACAAGATTCTCTGGTCTGATGAAAACAAGATTGAACTGTTTGGCCTCAGTTCTAAACATGTCTGGAGGAAACCAGGCACTGTTCATCACCTGCCCAATACCATCCCAACAATGAAGTATGGTTGTGGCAGCATCATGCTGTAGGGGTGTTTTTCAGCAGCAGGGAATGGGAGACTAGTCAGGGATGAGGGAAAGCTGAATGGAGCAAAGTACAGAGATATCCTTAATGAAAAGCCTGTTCCACAGTGCTCAGGACCTAAGACTGGGCTGAAGTTTTAACCTTCCAACATGACAACAATCCTAACCACACAGCCAAGACAAAGCATGAGTGGCTTAAGGACAATTCTGTGAATGTCCTATAGTGGCCCAGCCCTGACTTAAACCCTATTGAGTAGCTCTAAAGAGATCTGAAAATGTCTGCTGAGGGCTACTGAGTGTAGATTAACCACTTCAGCCCCGTAAGAATTTGCCCCCTTCATGACCAGCCCATTTTTTGCGATACGGCACTGTGTCACTTTACCTGACATTAGCACAGTCATGCAACGTTGTACCCAAACAAAATTGATGTCCTTTTTTCCCCACAAATAGAGCTTTCTTTTGGTGGTATTTGCATTTTCTCGCTTCTTACCTCCTGTCCCAGGAAAAATGTCTCCCTAAAAAGGACATACTGACAATGCGGGGACCGGGCACCCATGCAGCTGCGGTGGGGACCAGGCATCCATGCAGCAGAGGCAGAGACCGGGCATCCATGCAGCGGCGGCAGAGACCGGGCATCCATGCAGCGGAGGCAGAGACCGGGCATCCATGCAGCGGATGCAGTGACCGGGCATCCATGCATCGGCGGCGGAGACCGGGCATCCATGCAGCGGAGGCGGAGACCGGGCATCCATGCATCGGCGGCGGAGACCGGGCATCCATGCAGCGGCGGCAGAGACCGGGCATCCATGAAGTGGCGGTGGGGACCAAACATCCAGGCATCGGCGGGAACCGGGCGGCTCTTCACCTTATTCACTTCCGCTGTGCGTCTCCTCCCCTCCTCCTAGGCGTCCAATAGGATCACCTGTCGGGTATCAGTCCCAGTTCCTGATTGGCCGGGAGGAGGATCAGTGTTACAACAGCTGTTGCAACACACCTGGGTGGGCTCTGGACGCATCCTCAGTGTCCCGAGCCCACCCTATTTTGAAGCCTATTAGAGCCTATGACTCTAATCAGGTGCTTAGAAAAAACCTTGCTGCTGTAGATCATGCACCCGGTGACCTGAAAGGGGCCAGACACATGAATAGGGGGCAGCTGCGGCGGCCATGGATAGATTCATGCTATGCATGAATCTATCCATTACCAACTAGGGGGTGGTGAGGACAGAGGGGAAGGCGCCTGGGCGCCTCTAAAGGATGAGCCCCTAAGGGACGGCTTCCCCCCACCAGAAGTAGACAATGGCTCGGCAGGAGGAATTACCCTGTCAACACTGTCTGTGTTGATGGGGGAATCGTGCAAATGTCTTTCCTGCAACCCATGGTTGCAGGAAAGACATTTGCACCGTCTATAGCCAGCCTTAGTTAGATTTTGACTGAACTTCCACTTTAATATCTGGTGCTATAAGTGTTTGGGGATGAAGGAGTAAGGACAAGTTGAATAATGGGTAACTGCTAGAATTTCAGCTTTGTATATTATTACACGTCAAAAAATAAGTTCCCAGATACCAATCTCTACTTGTGCTTATGCTCAGGATTAAATATTCAGGAAATAGATAAGGCATCGGGAAGTTATAGAGCGCAGATCATACTATGAGCCCATAGATGTCTTCAGTTGTAAGAAAAGCTGTCTTAAGTCGAGACTAGATGACATAAGGTCAACAATTTACTAGTCTACCAGCAGGCCGGGATCCGTGAGGGAGATGGTAGGATCAGAGTGTCTGACTTGATTTGCTTTTACATTGGTCTTAAAGTTCTCAAGCCCCGTAAAATGTACAACTGTAACATATTCAAGGAGTTTTTTTTTTATTGCAATGTACTTCTGTGCACTATACGCTCCTGGACCCAAGCGCGCGGCTGACCTCTGTAGATTGCATATAAGTTACTGGCGTTTTTTGAAACTGAGAGCGCACAGAAATAAAAACTAGCTTGGCCGGTTGACCTATTTGCTTTTCACCGCCTGGAGTTGAAAAGATTAAAAAAACGGAACAATATCTTGTTTTCCTGCAATGCTATTTTCTTATCTTGTACTGGATTTTCTTTTATTAAACACCACACAAGTGAATTCATAGACCATGTAGCAGTCGTTCAGAAGATACCGCTGACTTTCTGCCATCTGTCTAGAAAGTAAATCTAAGCATTTCATTTAAAAGATACAAACTGTCACTTTATAAGAGATCATGTTGTTTTAATTTACAAACTGATATAATTAAGGTTCTGTAAAGACTTTTTTTTTTACTAACGGATAAAGGATATTTTACATGCTTAAAGTATAGCTCCACTTTTGTTGAGAAAAAAAGCAATCCCCTCTGGGTCATCTACTGTATGTACTTTGAAGTGTTTTTAACAAACGTTGTAGCAGATTCCTACATTTTTCTATTCTAAATAAAAAGCTATTTGTTCCACTATGTCCTTGCAAGACTTGTTCCTGAATGTGAGGATCTGTGTTCATTGTAACCTCTGGGCGCACTTTCAGTGTTCTGATAGGAAAGTTACAGGGTCTACATCTCATTAGAACAGGGGCCTCTACACATTTCAGTGTGAGGGCCACATCATAGTTACATAGTTACATAGTCCATCCAGTTCAACCATAAAAGTCCATCCAGTTCAACCATAAAAAAAAGAAATAATAAATAAAAATAAAAAATATCGTACAATCCAATATACCCCATTCTATACCCACAGTTGATCCAGAGGAAGGCAAAAAAAAAACCAGCAGAGCATGCTCCAATCTGCTACAGCAGGGGAAAAAATCCCTTCCTGATCCCCCGAGAGGCAATCGGATTTTCCCTGGATGAACTTTACCTATAAATGTCAGTACCCAGTTATATTCTGTACATTTAGGAAAGTATCCAGGCCTTTCTTAAAGCAATCTACTGAGCTGTCCAGAACCACCTCTGCAGGGAGTCTATTCCACATTTTCACAGCTCTTACTGTGAAGAAACCTTTCCATATTTGGAGATGAAATCTCTTTTCCTCTAGACATAAAGAGTGCCCCCTTGTCCTCTGTGTTGACCGTAAAGTGAATAACTCAACACCAAGTTCACTAGATGGACCCCTTATATATTTGAACATGGTGATCATATCCCCCCTTGTTCTCCTATTCTCAAGAGTGAATACATTCAGTTCCTCTAATCTTTCCTCATAGCTGAGCTCCTCCATGCCTCTTATCAGTTTGGTTGCCCTTCTCTGCACTTTCTCCAGTTCCCCGATATCCTTTTTGATAACTGGTGCCCAAAACTGAACTGCATATTCCAGATGAGGTCTTACTAATGATTTGAACAGGGGCAATCAGAGTTCCCCTTACATCAGTGTCTGCCTTAAGAGCTCCCCTTACATCAGGGTTCCCATCAGAACCCCCATCACATTAGGGTGCCCCTCAGAGCCTCCCTTACATCAAGGTCCCCATCAGAGTTCCCCTTACATCAGAGTCTGCCTTAAGAGTTCCCCTTACATCAGGGTTCCCCTCAGACCCCTCTTACCTCAGGGTTCCCATCAGAGCCCTCTTTACATCACATTCCCCAACAGAACCCCCCTTACATCACAATCTTCACCAGAGCCCCCCTTATATCAGAGTATGCCTTAAAGTGATACTAAAGCTTATATTTTTTTTTTTAAATAACAAACATATCATACTTACCTCCACTGTGTAGCTCGTTTTGCACAGAGTGGCCCTGAGCATCCTCTTCTGGGGTCCCTCGGCGGCTCTCGCGGCTTCTCCCCACATTAGATAACCACCTAGGAGAAGCGCTCTCCCAAAGGGGTTACTTTGCGGGCGCGCTCCCGAATCCTTCATTTGGCATCCATAGAAGCCGAATGTATGATTCGGCCCTGCCCCCCGGTGCCCGGGGTCATTGGATTTGATTGAGAGCAAAAAGTCCAAATCAAATGAATTGGTGACAATAATCATGAGTGGCCATAATCCTGGTGAATCTAGATAGTCACGTAATGCTCCCACCTCCAGGTGGAGAACAATAAGCCTTAGATCGGTATTCTGAGATGGGATCGCCTGTATATCATCGGTGTTGCCAATCGATGTCCGTGTGGATGGTTATGGACGTGGTTCATGATCCGCTGAATAAACCTTCTCCCTGCTGATAGCTTGGTTAGCCTCAGGATCTCGTGGTGTCGTTATAAACATTCAATATTCGCCCTTAATAGAAATGAAAGAAAACAGGCCTCCCATAGTATAATATGTAATGATAACACAGTTTATTAGAAATGCCAAGTTGCCTCTTACATTTAAAAAGATAAAAACAAGCTTATCTGTGTGTATCCATGTGTCAAAGACACTCCTTGCATCACTTCCTGTCTCTCAGATTTCCGGCCAATCCCTACGCACGTTTTATCACAACACGTGACTTCACCAGACCCCTGACTTCCATCCCAGAGTTACTATGCCATGGTAAGTCTGGAGGAGCTGCAGAGATCAACAGCTCAGGTGGGAGAATCTGTCCTCAGGACAACTATTAGTCGTGCTCTCCACCAATCTGGCCTTTATGGAAGAGTGGCAAGAAGAAAGCCATTGTTGAAAGAAAGCCATAACAAGTTCCGTTTGCAGTTTGCGAGAAGCCATGAGGGGGACATAGCAAACATGTGGAAGAAGGTGCTCTGGTCAGATGAGACCAAAGATGAACTTTTTGGCCTAAAAGGAAAACGCTATGTGTGGTGGAAAACTAACACTGAACACACCATCCCCACTGTGAAACATGGTGGTGGCAGCATCATGTTGTGGGGATGCTTTCCTTCAGCAAGGACATGGAAGCTGTCATAGTTTATGAGAAGATGGATGGAACCAAATACAGGGCAGTCTTAGAAGAAAACTCATTAGAGTCTGCAAAAGACTTGAGACTGGGGCGGGGGTTCACCTTCCAGCAGGACAACGACCTTAAACATACAGCCAGAGCTACAATGGAATGGTTTTGATCGAAACATATTCATGTGTTAGAATGGCCCAGTCAAAGTCCAGACATAAATCCAATTGAGAATCTGTGGCAAGACCTGAAAATTGATGTTCACAGACGCTCTCCATCCAATCTGACAGAGCTTGAGCTATTTTGAAAAGAAGAATTGGCAAAATTGTCACTCTCTAGACGTGCAAAGCTGGTAGAGACATCCCCAAAAAGACTTTTTGGTTGTAACGTGATAAAATGTGGAACATTTCAAGGGGTATAAATACTTTTTCAAGGTACTTTATACTGTATGTAAACAAGCTGTCTGGATATCCTGGATAACATCATTGACCAAATATGGTCATGACCATATTTGGTCAATAATTTCACTTAGGGCCCCAGGACAGTTTGTTTACAAACAGAAGCCAGCTGGGATCTGTCATTTGTGATGGGAGTAGAGGCAAGGCAGCACTGTTAGGTGACGGGTCATCGCGGCAGTGTGGAAACATTGTTGGACGGTGGGTCACAGTCATTGACGAGGATCTACATTGCTGGATTATGTGATTGACATAATCCTCTAATTTACATCAACGGACATTTTTTTTTAAATTTCAATAAAATACTTTTTCAAGGCATAGGTGCTTTAATTTACTATTTTAATTTTTTTGTAACTGAGCAACAATGATTATTATGTAGCTCATACTCATTCACCTGATAGAAGGCTTTTAAAAAAGATGGGCTGCCAGACTCCAGTAAGTTCCCCCACAAACCTCCATATGCCTTTTCGGGGGACAGGATGTGGGGACAAGGTGCTTTGCAATGGTGGAGGCTTTCCCAAAATGTGTTATTTTCTCTCACTTTCACTCCCAGTGATAATGGTAAACAGGACAGATAGCGAGGGTAAACTCCACAATGGGGGCACAGACAGCAGTAAAAACCCGACAGGTGTTCTAATCCACACCCCACACCCATTAAAAAAATTTAAAAAGTTTTGCCTCTAGTAATAATTTGTTAGCCAATAAACTCGAAATTTTCTCCATAAATAATTTTTTTTTAAAAAATAAATAAAAACAAACATACATACTCACCTCAATGTTGCAGCATAAGTGTGATGCTGTAACAGCTCTGATCAGACAGCAGTGACTGTCATTAACCATTTTCTGCTCTGCCCTTCCAGTGCTCACTGGAACGCCAGGCTGGAGAGGAGGCGGGAGCAGCTGGGTTGGGCTCTCAGGTGAGTGGATCCCAACAATATAGACAGGAACCTTCCAGAGCCTGGAGCTGTTCTGTGATGTCCGCTGATAGCTTATTGTGGGCTACAGGAGAGCAAAAGTATTGTAAGTGAACTCCTGTGACTCAGAAGAGAAGTATAGGCAAAAAATCTTTGCCTATAGGTCAGCTGTACCCAGGCTGCCTCTCACGTAGCCACCACGAGCAGCTGGGCCAACAGAATTCAGGATCCAGGGCTCCCAGAGTTTCTCAGCCCAACCAAATAAAGTCCCATGCAGGGAGTGTGGCCAGAGGCCTATACTTCCAATGTACTACTGGCCTGTACACTGTTAACCCCCTCTTCCCAGGAGTACTCACAGCCTTGATCCAATAACATACTTTCAGGACCCGAATGGTCAGGTTTGCACCAGTAAGTACAGCTCCCACTCCATTCGCCAGTCATTGGCTGTAATAGACACTTCTCTAAGTATTCACACGAAGGTGTTGCAATAAAGCATGTCAGTCCAGATATTGGTAAAGGCAAAATCCAAATATTAGCTTACATTAGATAGCATTGCAGCCATCAGCAGGCATGAGGTGTCTTGTGGTTCATCCTGAGTACTCAGTCCCTCTCTCTAATGCCCCGTACACACGGTCTGATATTCTGATAAAAAAAGTGTTATCGGATTATGTTGTCAGAAAATCTGATTGTATGTGGGCTCTAGCGGGCTTTTTCCGACGGAAAAAGTTTGAGAGCTGGATCTAAAATTTTCCGACAACAAAATCCGATTGGACTTTTTCTGATCGTGTGTAGAAAATTCTGACGAACAAAGTGCCA
>JAQSEC010000868.1:0-12504 GCA_028564925.1 Lithobates sylvaticus | reverse complement strand
CAGTTTCCTCCCCTCAATTGCTGGGGGATCACTTCTAAGGCAAAAAATTTAATCGCTGAGGGATCAAAACTATGATTGAGGCCTACATGTTTGCATATAGGCGTGTACAGGAGACCCACATCAAGGTAATAAAGGTGGTCCTGTATACGTCTTGCAAATGCACGTTTGGTTTTCCCAATATAGAATGCTCCACATGTACATTTTGCCATATAGAGCACTCCCCATGGTCTGACAGTCCGCATATGATTTGGAATGGAGATGGCCACCTCTCAGTAATGGGCATATATTGCCCTCCCTAATGCTTGCATGGGCATTTGACAAGCTTTCTTGATGCTTTTACAGCACTTAAAAAAAACATAACAAAAATGCGTCCAATACATCTTACGAGGCAAGTGCATTTTTTTCTTTACTGTGTGTTACTGTTTTACCGCTAATTGTGCTTTTTATTGTACTAATGTTTATACTTTTTTTGTTTAAACTTTTTATAAAGAATTTTTTGCAAAAAAAATGCATCTTAAAAGGCGTGTTTAAGCATTTCTTCATAATTAAAACTACATTTTTTTTTTTTTTTTTTTTTTTTTTTAAAGTCATGCTATTGCTTACATAGTCATTTTAAAAATGTATGTAATGTTACTTGAATCCGTAAATGTTAATCTTATATTTGGCTTTTAATTGTATTCGTTAATCCATTGATTGTTTTGCCATTAGGTTAGGTCTGTATCTGTGGATCTGAACGTAGACGCATCGCTACAGATTGACATTCCAGATGCAATCAGCGAACGAGATAAAGTGAAATTCACCGTCCACACAAAGGTGAGATTAAAGTGAACCCAAATGGTAAGGGGGTGGGCTTTTTGATTTTATTTTTAATTATGTGGTGTGTGTGTGGTGGCTTGTTTTGTATACCCAGTACATACGTCTAAGATGTGTCTTAACTTGTATTGCTGTAGATGTACATGATATCTATGCAACCTGCATATAGTTCTGTTGTAAATGCAGTAGTAAGCACTTCATGTTCATGGGGTTCAGCACAATGATCTACATTACTGTGCTCTGAAATCTGATGCAGACCGCATGTGGATTTCTTATGCTCTGTCAGCCTGTGCTGTCCATGAAGATGTGCCTGTAAAGGTGTGTCCCCCCCCCAATTTGCAACTGCCCTGGGGTGATGTTCTTCACCTGTGCCTTAGGAAATTGGGCAAAGTCAACCGACAAAAAATCCAGGATGAAGGGGAAAACAGGAGTCTGTTATTGGTCATCTTCTTTAATGTTCCCTGACTTTCATGCAGATCTAATGATTTCACGTGGCATAGTTTTGTGAAGCCCAATAGAGATTGTGCTTAACAGGTTGTATTGGATATGACCAGCTAAACACAATAGACCTGTTAATAGCCTGACCTTGCCTTTTAACTTCCATATGAGACATACTGCTTTAGCATAGCACAATATCAAAAAAGTGTGTGTGTGTGTGTGTGTACTGCATTATAACACAAATTTTATTTTGTAGACTACCCTGAACATTTTCCAGAACCCAGAATTCTCTGTGACCCGCCAGCACGATGACTTCAACTGGTTACATGACTCTCTTACGGAGAACGAGGAGTATGCTGGCATTATTGTGGGTATTTTACATTTGCTGCATGCAGTCTCCCTAATCTCCTCCACTGGCAAATGACCTCTTTCAACTTTAAGATGAAAAATATTTGGCAATAAAATAATAATGCAATATATTGTTGCAGGATGTATGGGCAGAAGGTGGAAATTTTAATTTAGGATTATCTTTTAGACTACAGGGATTGCAGTTGGCTCCCTTTCTGCTGCAGCTTCCTCTTGGCCATAAGCCTTCCTCCTTGTATCACACCCCTCTTTTTAAATTGACCATTTTACCAGACCTTTTCATTTCAACAGCTGTTTATTAGATTATATGTGCATTTACAATCTCAGGCTTCTTTACCTGTAAAATCATTTGTCTAGTCCAAAAGGTCTAATAGGTGGAGGCCTGCAGCTGTTGTGCTCTGTCATCTTGGATGTGATGTCAACAATCCAGCAGTGACACTTTATTAGCCTTCACTCCTCCCCTAGAAGCTCAGTAAAGGCTATGTAGGGTGATGTCGGGAAGACAGAGGAGCTGGGCTAGCACAGACTCCCGGGGGAAAAAAGCAGTGGGAGGCTGCCGACTTATACAGCAAATCATTGCCACTCACATGTAACCGCTCATGGAGTAATCAGCCCCGCACACAGACTGCCTGCGGCCAGAGCCAAACACCTCACAAGCATGAGCGATTACATGCGCGTGGCTGCAATTTAGCTGCAGGAGTCGGCAGCTTCCCATTTTCTTTAACTTGCAGGAAGCAGCCCCATTTATAAAGGGAACCCCTGCTTCGTTTCTTGCATCTGATGGGAGTGCAGATGCATTCGCAAGTATGAATGCTCCCCAAGCCTCATGTGGAGTTAAGACACAGCCAGTAGTTCAAAGAAAAAGATGCACAAGACTATTGTTTACTTTTATATCCAGAAAAGGAGCATATGGGAAGAACAGATCATTTAGCCAAATAAGGCTTATAAGTCTCAAACTTTCAGTAATATGTCACCTGCCTCCACTTAAAAAATGATCTTCTTATCTAGATTCCACCAGCACCTGCAAAACCTGACTTCGATGGGCCCAGGGACAAAATGCAGAAGCTGGGTGAAGGAGAAGGCTCTATGACAAAGGATGAATTTGCCAAAATGAAGCAGGAATTGGAGGCGTATGTATTATTATCTATTAAAAAAATAAAAAATAAATATATATATTAATAAAAATAATAAAAAAAAATATATATATATATATATATATTTGCATTAGTAAACACTTTTTTTGAAAGCAATGCCATTTTTGGAGTGCTATATATTTATTTTTTTAGTTCTAAATTTACCCTACAAAGTACATGTTTTCTATAATTGTATTACAAATGTAATGTTCAATAGATATTTATACTATGTTGCATGCATGCATTAGAGGTGCACTGAATGGAAATTTTGGTACCAAAAAATGCAAGTGGCTGAAAAACAAAATGTATTTTTAAGATGTATTCGACTTTTAATATAATTCATTTCAATGAGTTTAAAGTGGAAGTAAACCCCCCTATCGTTTTCAGCCAAGGAAGCTGCCATCTTTGCCTCTGTTTAATCTTCAACTGCCACAGTGCTGCACATGTGATCCGTTATGACACCAGCCATTGGATGGTTTGACTGCTTGGTTGAGAACACAGCCAATGTGCAGTTAGCATTCCCGGGATGCCTTTTTTTTTTTAAAACTGTTAAATCCATGGGTTTACTTCCGCTTTAATGTCCCCTATAGTGCAAGAAAAATGCATACCTTTTAACCACTTGCTGACCAGCTGCCGTTTTACGGCGGCAGGCCGGCTCTCCTGCGCGAACCACCGTAGCTGTACAAGTCGCGCAGTGGCGGGCATGTGTCCTCTGCGGCGCGCTCTCGCGCACGCTGCGGGAGTGTGCCCGCTGATCAGGCGTACTAGATGTCCGCTGACGACCCGCGATCACCTAGTACAGAGGCAGAACGGGGATCTGCCAGTGTAAACAAGCGGGTCCCCGTTCTGCCAGATGACATGTCAGAGATCCTCTGTTCCCAGTGATCAGGAACAGTGAGTGATCTGTCATGTCCCAGAGAGTCCATTCCCCCGCCCTCTACAGTTAGAACACACCCAGGGAACAGACTTAACCCCTTGATTGCCCCCTAGTGTTAACCCCTTAACCCCTTCCCTGCCAGTGTCATTTTTACATTGATCAGTGCATTTTTATAGCACTGACAAAAATGTAATCATGTAACTGGTCCCCAAAAAGTGTAATTTGGGGTCAGATTTGTCTGCCGCAATGTTGCAGTCCTGCTAAAATTGCAGATCGCAACCATTACTAGTAAAAACAATATAAAAAAAAAATTCCGTCCCTAAATCTATCCCATAGTTTGTAGAAGCAATAACTTTTGCGCAAACTAATCAATATGTTTTGTGTCTAATATATGTAGAAGAATATACATCGACCTAAACTGATAAAGGTGTTTTTTTTATTTTTTTTATTCATCTGTAGCAAAAAGTAGTAAAAAAAAAAAAAAAAAAAAAATTTTTTCAAAATTGTCGCTCTGTTTATAGTTCAAACTTCAAAAAATAAACGCAGAAGTGATCAAATACCACCAAAAGAAAGCTCTATTTGTGGGGGAAAAAAGACGTCAATTTTGTTTGGGTACAGCGTCGCACGACCGCGCAATTGTTAAAGCGGTGAAGTGCCGTATTGCAAAAAAATGCCCTGGTCATTAAGGGGCAAATCCTTCATGTCCTTTAAAAAGGAGTTTCTTTAACCACTTCAGCCCCGGACCAATTGGCAGCCAAAGGACCAGGCCCCTTTTTGCGATTCGGCACTGCGTCGCTTTAACTGACAATTGCACGGTCGTGCGACGTGGCTCCCAAACAAAATTGGCGTCCTTTTTTTCCCACAAATAGAGCTTTCTTTTGGTGGTATTTGATCGCCCCTGCGGTTTTTATTTTTTGCGCTATAAACAAAAATAGAGCGACAATTTTGAAAAAAATGCAATATTTTTTACTTTTTGCTATAAATATCCCCAAAAAATATATAAAAAAACATTTTTTTTTTTCCCTCAGTTTAGGCCGATACGTATTCTTGTACATATTTTTGGTAAAAAAAAAAAAAAAAATTAGCGATTATTGATTAGTTTGCGCAAAAGTTATAGCGTTTACAAAATAGGGGATAGTTTTATAGCATTTTTATTAATATTTTTTTTTTTTTATTAGTAATGGCGGCGATCAGCGATTTTTATTGTGACTGCGACATTTGGCGGACACATCGGACATTTTTGACACATTTTTTTTTTTTTAAATTCTTTATTTATTTCATTAAAGGGATACAGTGCCAATAAAGTAAATACATTTTATACTATTACAAATTTTCAAAGTCATTCTCCTTCCGTTTTTAACAAATTATATTTTCATCATATTTTGATTGCTTAATTGTTCTTACTGGCCCTTTCTTTCCTTTTTCTTTCTATTTTATATACAATTCCTGTCTAGCTCGGTTCCCTGTGCCTCTTCTTGATTTTTGACACATTTTTGGGACATTTGTCATTTATACAGAAATCAGTGCTATTTAAATAGCACTGATTCCTATGTAAATGACAGTTGTAGTGAAGGGGTTAACCACTAGGGGGCGGGGAGGAGTCAGTGTGACGTGTTGTGTTTTTTTTTTTTTTTTTTACAGTGGGGGGGGGGTGGCTGTACGTCTGACGTCCTTGATCGGCGTTCCCGATGACAGGGAACCGCCGATCACTGACAGTCAGTGTAGGAAGCGCGGGGAGAGGTTTGTTTACACAAACCTCTCCCCGTTCTTCAGCTCCGTAACCCGATCGCGGGATACCAGCGGCGATCGGGTCCGCTGGTCCCGCGGCCGTGGTCACGGAGCTCCCGACCGGGTCGCGTACAGGTACGTGCTTTTTTCTCTTATATTCACCGACCGACACAGCTCCTCTCTTAGCCATTGGGTTGTTATGCCACCTTTAGGAGAATACTAGGCATTACTTGTTATGTAACAAACAGAACTTTCCAGTTCCGCCCAGGGGGCGGTCCCTTAGGTAACAACCCCACAGCCTGCTACTGCAGCCTCAGTTTTTTTCTGCCTAGTGAAGGAGAAAGACCTAGGAACCCTGATGGGCCCATCGGTCTGTCTTTTTCTGCAGAAGCTTGGTTTTTTGCGCAAGATGATAGATCCTGTGATCTGCTATCAACAGCCGGCTGGGTGACAGGCTGGATACCCTTATCCTTGTAGTCTCCCCAGTCCGGCCATCGAGCGTGTGCAGGTCGCAGCTACGGCTCGGCAGGCCACGACGAAACCTCAGCTCCAGAGGTGGTCGGTGAGCTTTTATGCTCCGGGGCGTACATATGACCGGGCTACTGATGTCTGAGTCACAGTACGCTGTGGCCTAGCAGCTACCCTATACTGATTAGGAGTAGTCCTGCTGTGGAATGTCTCCCAGCTCTTCAGGATTGGCAAGTACAGCTCTCCCTGCCTCGGTGGGGCTGAGCAGCTGGGCATTCCCTGGGAGGTCGATTCGGGGGTCCCTCACCTCCCTCTCTTCTCTCCCGGTCCCCTCTCCCTCCCTGTATGCTGCTATGAGGTGTGTGTGTGTCTGTGCAGGGCTCTCACCTGGGGGTTTTTAGCGCTGGTTGTGTCCTGGGTCCTGTTTTCTATGTCCCTGGAGGTGCCTGTGAAGTGTTTGTCTCCTCATGGTTTCACATTCGGCGGCCATCTTGGGTGTGGGCATAGCTTCGGCGGCCATTTTCCCTGTGTTTTTGTCAGCGGCCATTTTCCAGAAGCCTGAAACACGTTTTTCACTGGTGCTCTAGCAGCAGCATGTGCTCCTGTGTTCTGGCGGCCATTTTCCCTGTTTTTTCTTTGAGCCTGAGCACACTACAGGACGGTTTCAGTGCCATTAGCAGCTGCTTCACCGACACAGGGCCGTTTTTTTTTTTTTTTCTCTGCACCTGGGAGCTTACAGGGACTACAGGCACTACCTGCTGAACAGCGCAGAACTCTTCAGGGTGGTGAGTCTTGCGGGAAAGGGCCCCTCAGCCGGCAGCAGTAAGGAGGGTGGGACTGTCACTGTCCTAAGTCCCCTTTGGGTGGCAGACAGGGTAGGGTCAGCATGGCTTCAGAAACTGGTGTTTCTTCCCCCGAAATCCAGGCAATTGCAACCGGGTCGCCTGCAGACGGTGCAGTACCCTTGGACACCTTGTCGGCAGTCCTCAATTCGTTCGTTGCCAAGATGGAGGCGGTGCGTGGGCGCAAAGGTGCTAAAAAGCGGCCCATGCCCCCCCCGTCCTCTGGGGAGAGTTCTGACGCAGACTCGGGACCCGCTGAGGCAGGTGGCCCCTACTCTGTCATGTCAGAGGACGCTGACCAGGACCTTTCGGACAGTGAGGATGAGTCCCCGTCCGGGTCCGTGCGCGACAAAGCGCTTGTTGGAGCTCTTATAACGGCTGTGCGTGATACCCTGAAGATTCAGGAGCCAGCAGATTCCTCTGCTGAGGTAGCGGTCCCTTTTGGGTCCCGTAAGCCAGCCCGTTCTCCTAGAGTGTTCCCGTATCTGACTTATTTTGACAAGTTTATTTACAAGGAATGGGGTCGACCGCAACGGACCTTTTCGGTCCCCAAATACATGGCGGTGCGTTACCCTTTCGAGGAGAGCCTTCTCAAAAAATGGTCGGCTCCTCCGGTCGTGGACCCCCCAGTATCCAGGTTAAACAAAGTAACCACGATCCCTGTAGAAGGGACTCCTGCCTTTAAGGATCCCACGGACAGGAAGGCCGAGGCAGTAGCTCGTTCCTTGTTTAGGGTGGTGGGGTCAGCCGTGCGACCAGTACTGGCATCCGCACTGGTGTCGCAGACACTAACTGAGTGGGCGAAACTGTTGCACCGCAAATTGGGTGAACAACAGGCCTCCCCGGTCTGCGTGGAACTAGCAGACCAATTAGTGCAAGGCCTTAAATACGTTTGTGACGCGGCCCTGGATACTCTTCCCCTGTTATCCAGGGCTTCAGTGTCAGCAGTGGTGCTGAGGCGCTTGATTTGGTTAAAATGCTGGTCGGCTGACCAGGCATCCAAGAAAGCCCTGACGGATCTTCCCTTCCTTGGCGATCGGCTCTTTGGAGCCTCTTTAGATGACATTATTAAGAATGCCACAGGTGGTAAGAGTACGCTACTCCCACAGACCAGGAAGGCTAAGGAGCCACGCCGTAGGCAGGGACCCTCTTTTTCCTCTCATAAACGTCTTTTTCGTCCGCCCGGAGCTTCGGCAAAACGTCCCCAGTCCGACAGGACGACCACGGAAGGACAGAAACGTCCCTGGAACCGCAAGCCTAACAAGCCTGCGAACAAAGGTGCTACCGCATGAAGGTTTTCCCCCACCCATGTCTCGGGTGGGGGGACGCCTTCGGGAATTTGCAGCCGGTGGTCCGCCCGACTATCCGATCAATGGGTCTGCGACCTGATTTCCTGCGGCTACAAAATAGAGTTCCTCTCCTGGCCGCAGAACAGGTTCTTCCCCTCCAGCATACCCGTTTCCCCGGTTCGCCGGGAGGCCCTCTTGGGGGCAGTAAGAGACCTGCTGAATCGCGGGGTGATTGTGCCTGTTCCGAAATTGGAACATTTCCAAGGGTGCTACTCGAATCTGTTTGTAGTTCCCAAGAAGGGAGGGGTACGTCCAATACTGGACTTGAAAGCTCTCAACCACTTTGTGAAGGTGCAGAGGTTCAGAATGGAATCAGTTCGCTCGGTAGCCGCGGCACTCCATCAAGGGGACTTTCTGGCGTCCTTGGACATCCAGGATGCGTACCTGCACATACCCATATGCCTCCGGCATCAAAGGTTTCTGCGGTTTGCAGTCGGGGAAGCCCACTATCAGTTCGTGGCTCTCCCTTTTTGGTTTAGCTTCAGCCCCCAGAGTCTTTACCAAAGTATTGGCTCCAGTTTTGGCATTGCTGCGGCAACGTGGGATCGCGATCGTGGGATACTTGGACGATCTCCTCCTGAGAGCATCTTCCGCCTCAGAGTTAGAGGAGGATGTTGCGATCACCGTACAGACCCTGCAAGAGTTTGGGTGGCTGTTAAACCTAAAGAAGTCGGTGGTAGTACCGACCCAGCGTTTGGAGTACCTAGGCTTGATACTGGACTCCAGGGAAGCAAGAGTTTTTCTCCCTTCAGACAAGCTGCAGACTCTCAGAGTTGCAGTAAAACGGCTGATGGACCGCAAGCGGTCGTCACTTAGCTTCTGTATGCGAGTTCTGGGTCTCATGGTGGCCGCCTTCGAGGCAGTGCCGTATGCCCAGTTCCACACCAGAGTCCTACAGAAGGAGATTTTATCACAATGGGACAAATCTCAATTGACCCTGGATCGACTGATCCAGGTGAGCCAGCCAGTCAGAAATTCGCTGGTCTGGTGGCTGAGGTCCCCGGTGCTTCAATCCGGGAAGTCGTTCCTTCCTCTGAAATGGACAGTGATCACTACGGATGCCAGTCTATCCGGCTCGGGTGGAGTGATGGGGGTTCAGTCGGCTCAGGGCCTCTGGTCGACAGAGGAATCCAAATTGCCGATCAATCTGCTCGAGCTGAGGGCGATCAGGCTATGCCTCTCCACATGGTCAGTAAGACTGCAGGGGCGTCTGATCAGGATCCAGTCAGACAACGCCACTGCGGTGGCGTATGTGAATCACCAAGGAGGAACAAGAAGCTCAGCCGCCACACAGGAGGTCGCTCACATACTTCGGTGGGCAGAGCGACATGTACCGGCCCTGTCGGCCATTTACATCCCAGGAGTGGAGAACTGGCAGGCGGACTTTCTGAGTCGCCAAATGCTGGACCCAGGAGAATGGGAGTTGCATCCGGAGGTGTTCAGGCTACTGTGCCTGCGGTGGGGCACACCAGACGTGGATCTTCTGGCCTCCCGTCTCAATCGGAAGGTGCCAAGATTCATGTCCAGGACAAGAGATCCTTGGGCAGACGCGTCAGACGCGCTGGTAGCTCCGTGGGGTCAGTATCAGCTGATCTATGCTTTTCCTCCGTTGAAGCTGCTACCACGTCTGCTCCGCAGAGTAGAAGTCGAGGGGATTCCAGTGATTCTGGTCGCTCCAGATTGGCCTCAGCGACCTTGGTACGCAGACCTAGTGCGCCTGGTGGCAGACGCCCCGTGGCGACTGCCATTAAGGGAGGACCTTCTGTCTCAAGGCCCGATTCTCCATCCTGCTTTACCATCGCTGGCTTTAACGGCATGGCTGTTGAGAGCCAGGTACTGAGGGACCGGGGACTGTCGGACTCGGTGATCCCCACTATGTTGGGAGCACGAAAATCTTCTTCTCGGAAGATATATCATCGCACCTGGAAGGCTTACATCTCCATGTGTGAAGAGAAAGGGTGGCATCCGCGCTCTTTTTCTATATCCAGAATCCTGCTTTTTCTTCAGCAAGGAGTAGACCAGAGGTTGGCATTAAGCACCATTAAAGGACAAATATCAGCCCTGGCTGTTTTTTTCCAGCGACCCCTGGCGTCTCACTCGTTAGTGAGTACCTTTGTTCAGGGGGTGTGACATGTGGTCCCTCCGGTGCGTCCACCGTTGCCTCCGTGGGATCTGAACCTGGTGTTATCGGCGCTTCAAAAACCGCCGTTTGAAAATATCAGGGAGATTCCTCTGTTGACTCTTTCCCAGAAAGTGGTTTTTTTCTAGTGGCTATCACATCAGCCAGGAGGGTTTCGGAGCTGGCGGCCTTGTCCTGCAAGTCTCCCCATATGGTTATCCACAAGGATAAGGTGGTGTTGCGTCCGGAACCATCTTTTCTGCCGAAGGTGGTCTCGGCGTTTCACATCAATGAGGACATTGTGTTGCCATCCCTGTGTCCTAAGCCGACACATCCTAAGGAGGTGGCCCTTCATGCGTTGGATGTGGTTCGGGCTCTGAAGGTGTATTTGTCTGCCACAGCTCCCTTCCGGAAGTCAGACTCACTGTTTGTTTCGGTGGCTGGTCCAAAGAAAGGCATGGCGGTCTCGTCGGCCACCATTTCTAGGTGGATCAGACAGATCGTAGTACAAGCCTACGCCTTGAAGGGGCAGGTGCCCCCCTTTCCGGTCACGGCCCACTCCACGAGGGCAATCGGAACGTCTTGGGCTTTCCGACACCAAGCGTCTGTCGCTCAAGTGTGTAAAGCGGCGACCTGGTCGTCTGTCCACACGTTTACTAAGTTCTACAAGGTAGACGTCAGTGCATCGGCTGATGCCTGTTTTGGGCGCAAAGTTTTGCAGGCGGCCGTATAGTTGCAATGAGTATGCAATACTTTTATTTTCCTGGTTTTCCGATGAAAAACACAGTACCGTTAAGTTAATGCACTGTTGCATTACATTCCGCAGTTTGGTGCGGTTGTGGGTAGTCACTCCTGTTGAGGGTACCCTGTTTTTGTGGTGGTTATCCACGCACTGTGGTTTTTTTGGTGGGTGAAGTTTCACTAGTTCCCACTGGCCTGGTGGATGAAGTTTTTTTTTTTTTTGTATGCTGTGTTTCCCACCCCTCGTTTGGCACTGCTTGGGGACGTCCCAATGGCTAAGAGAGGAGCTGTGTCGGTCGGTGAATATAAGAGAAAATAGGATTTTTTGTACTCACCGTAAAATCCTTTTCTCTGTAATTCACCGACCGACACAGCACCCGCCCCTCCTATTTTTTCTTTACGTTATACTGCTTGTTGACGTACTGATGGCTGCAGGGCAGGCTGGGGGGTTGTTACCCAAGGGACCGCCCCCTGGGCGGAACTGGAAAGTTCTGTTTGTTACATAACAAGTAATGCCTAGTATTCTCCTAAAGGTGGCATAACAACCCAATGGCTAAGAGAGGAGCTGTGTCGGTCGGTGAATTACAGAGAAAAGGATTTTACGGTGAGTACAAAAAATCCTATTTTTTTTTGTGTTCTTTGGTTCTAGTTCCAAAAAGTTTGGGGCGAGTAGCAAATGTGTTTTGTTTTTTTTCACCCAAGTGGGAGTTCCTCCTTTTTTTTTTTTTTTTTTTTTTTTTTTTTTTTTTCAGATGTGGTTGGATAGCCTTTAGAAGCAATAACAGCTTTTTACTTTTCTGGCATATGCCACCTGAACAATCCACTCTATATTAGACAAAAGAAAAGTGGCTTTTGTGCTACATTGTTAGATATAAAAAAAAATGTGAAATTAGGTTGTAAAGTATGTCTAGCTTAACTGAGGACACAGTTACTGCAGTTTGTCACCATTGTTATGGCCTGATGGAAGTGGTAGAGACCCAAACAGATTCTACCACTAAAGTCCCTAACAGAAGATTAATCAAACTAATGTGATTCACATATTGTTAGGGTGTTCTTTCCATCAATATTTGTCTGTCTTAACAAAATTTGTATTCATTGACTTTGAGACTGGCATTAAGAATGTTTCCTCGCACCAGCATGAGTTTATGAAATCTTGTCCAACCAAAACTGTCATGAGCCAAAGGCCTTGTTTGTAAAGAGGCTCTGAGTCACGTGGTCCCAGCGTACAATGCAGTCTCTATTAAAGTCACGGGTTACCACTTGGGTCAGTGAGGACAAAGTGACCTTCTTCCATTTATCGCTTTGATTAGTGTTAGTCATTTACACGATTCTTCTGTTCTTGTGACACACCCAAAGTAGAGGCCCTGTGAAGTCATGCTTAGAAACACACAGAAATCAAAGGCAGGCCATAGGTGATATGATTTTCTTGGTTGCAGGAAAGAATCACTTGATTCCTCCAACAGTCAGTGTTGATGGGGGAATCCCTTCCATGGAACTACTGTGTCCTCCACGCGGGGGGCCATCCTTGCCAAATGTACAGCATCCTAAAAATCCGACAAGCTGGTTGTACAATTGGTCAAAACCATACATGGTTCAAATCTCAGCCAGTCATTGCTGGAATTTCCGAGAT
>JAQSEC010000470.1:12599-26881 GCA_028564925.1 Lithobates sylvaticus | reverse complement strand
GGCAAAAAAGGACGTCAATTTTGTTTGGGAGCCATTTTGCATGACCGCGCAATTTTAAGTTAAAGCGACGCAGTGCTGAATCGAAAAAAGGGGCCTGGTCCTTTACCTGCAAATTGGTCCGGGGCTTAAGTGGTTAAAGCTTTGGAAAATGGGAAGTGCACGTTGGGAAATTTATAGCACACCAGGCACCCCAGTTTTAAAGCTGGGCAAGGACCTTAGACCACTGTTAAAGCGGAGCTCCACCCTAAAAAATAAAGAAAAAATTACATAAAAGGGCTCCTAAAATGTGATAAAAATGAAAAAAAAAAACAGAAATGGCTGTTGCAAGGCAGATCGTCCTAATCTGTCACTTCCTATTCCGCGGTAGTCTTCATTCTTCTCCTCCTTGCGTTGTCTTCTGGGGAATGGGGCACGCTGTCTTCTGGGAACCGTGTGTGTCCCAGAACACAGCCAGCCATTCACAAAGCGCCGCGCGACTCGCGCATGCGCAGTAGGAAACGGGCACCATTCTTCCAGAAGAGCATTTGTGAGGTCAGGCACTGATGTGGACGAGAAGGTCTGGTTTGCAGTGTCTCCGCTCTAATTCATCCCAAAAGGTGTTCCATCAGGGTTGAGGTCAGGGCTCAATGCAGACCAGTACAGTTCCTCCACCCCAAACTCCCTCATTCATGTCTTTATGGACCCTGCTTTGTGCACTGGTCCAAATAATTTTGTGGAGGGGGAGGGGTTATTTTCAGGGGTTGGCTTGGCCCCTTAGTTCTAGTGAAGGGAACTCTTAAGGCGTCAGCATACCAAGACATTTTGGACAATTTCAACTTTGTGGGAACAGTTTAGGGATTGCCCCTTCCTGTTCCAACAGGACTGAGCATCAGTGCACCGAGGAAGGTCCATAAAGACATGGATGAGCCAGTTTGGGGTGGAGGAACTAGACTGGCCTGCACAGAGTCCTGACCCCGATAGAACACCCTTGGGATGAATTAGACCGGAGACTACGAGCCAGGCCTTCTCATCCAACATCAGTGCCTGACCTAAAAAATGTGCTTCTGGAAGAATGGTTAAATAATGTCATAGGCACACTCCTAAAACTTGTTGACAGCCTTCCCGGTTGAATCGAAGCTGCAAAGGGTGGGCCAACTCAATACTGAACTGCGGACTAAGACTGGGATGCCATTAAAGTTCATGTGCGTGTAAAGGCAGGTGTCCCAATACTTTTGGTATTATAGCGTATGTAGCACCCTCTAGTATACTAGAAGTGTAAAGAGTTTTTTTTTTTGTAGTGTAGATACATTTCCAGGCTTGGCAGCCAAGCCTGTGTGTGTTTTTCTTCTGGGTCAGGGTTT
The DNA here is from genome assembly GCA_028564925.1 of Lithobates sylvaticus. Taxonomy (NCBI): domain Eukaryota; kingdom Metazoa; phylum Chordata; class Amphibia; order Anura; family Ranidae; genus Lithobates; species Lithobates sylvaticus. The sequence continues at coordinate 25,541 of JAQSEC010000470.1, read as the reverse complement.
GACTCGGGGAGAGCTGGGTGACTCACAGGCAGCATCACTGAGACCTCCCACTTCTTTCCAGAACATGCTAGAATCTTCTGGAAAGGATGAGGGAGATCTGTCATCTCCCCTACACAGTCCCCGCCCCCCTTCAGTTAGAACACAATTAACCCCTTGATCGCCTCCTAGTGTTAACCCCTTCACTGCCAGTGACATTTATACAGTAATTAGTGCATTTTTATAGCACCGATTGCTGTATAAATGCCAATGGTCCCAAAAATGTGTCAAAATTGTCCGACGTGTCCGCCATAATGTCGTAGTCCCGATACTAGTAACAAAAATTAAAAATAAAAATGCTATAAATCTATCCCCTATTTTGTAGACGCTATAACTTTTGGGCAAACCAATCAATATACGTGTATTGCGATTTTTATTACCAAAAATATGTAGAAGAATACATAGAACAAATGTGCTTTTAAAAAATAAAAAATAAAATTGGGGATATTTATTATAGCAAAAAGTACAAAATATTGTGCTTTTTTCAAAATTGCTGCTCTTCTTTTGTTTATAGCGCAAAAAATAAATAAATAAAAAACGCAGAGGCGATCAATACCACCAAAAGAAAGCTCTATTTGTGGAAAAAAAAGGACGTCAATTTTGTTTGCGTACAGCGTCGTACAACCGCGCAATTGTCAATTAAAGCGACGCAGTGCCGAATTGCAAAATGTAGCGATACCCCCAGTTAAGAGGGCCGCTGGTTTGTTTTGGGTCCCTGAGTACAGCTCCACCAAACCCCCGGCAATTTGCTCTACCCGCTCTGGCACAGTTAGTAAAGGGGTATGTATCTATGCACATATAAATATATCACTTATACTCTAAGTGTAATGGGTATGAACTCACAAGCAGACTGCTGAGATAAGAATAACTGGCTTTACTTTGGCAGTAAGGAAAAGAAATAGTAACATGCATTTAAACATATGGCTTACAATACTTTAGCAGGTCCCTGCAATATGCACTTTAACATGTACACATATATGTATCAAACTAGCAATGGGGAACGGAGCGCCAAGTGTAGCGACCGTCTGCTATGCACCCCTGAGGTGCAATAAATCTATCTGCGCCTACCTAACGGACCAGGCCTGATCCCTAGCAATAGAGCTCAGTCCTTGAATAAGTACAGTGTTCTTCACCGGCAATAGATCTGTAGAGGTGGTGCACATGTAGCTTTAAATGGTGTATTTGTAATCCACAGAAAGTAACATTTGCTGCTCTGAGGTAAATTGTGCCTTGGCAGTTCAATAGGCATGAAAATGTGTGTAGCAATGCAGGATGAGCCTTTCAGCTCTCTCACCAATCCTGGGGTACCGTCCTCAGCTCCGGTCCCTCCAATGGCGGCGTCCGGTCTCCTCCGTCACAGCCCCTGCGTTCCGGTCCTCTCTCCGACCGACCGACTGTAGGGAAGAGTCTCCGCTCCGCTGCTGCTGACTCTGAGGGATGAGAGTCTCTCTCCACCTGCTGCAAGGCCCAGGCTTCAGGCCTTCAGCAGGCCCGGTCCGCACAGGTGTCTCTTCAGGAACAAGTCTCCGCGTCACCAGCACAGTCAGAAGAGGGAGACCAGTCACAAGAGGAAGCCCAGTCAGAAGAGAGAGAGGCGGTCCCTCCTCCTCCTTTTTATCACCTCCCCCAGCAGCCTCTCGGGCGGAAACAAGCAGCCCGGGAGCCTGGGGAATTATGGGGAATGTAGTCTTTTCCCCTAAAAGGGGTACGACCCCGCTACACACTCCCCCCACTTTGAATCTTTGGTCCCCAAAGACAGTGTTCAAATTACAAGCTTTCTCGGAAACAACACGTTCACATAATTTAGACAGGGGAGCTTCCCACCAACTAGCATAAGATGGGGAGCTGTCCTGTCTACAGGTCACTTCAGTGTGGGCGACCTGTTTAACTGTGCCAGAGAGTGAGCTGGGGTTGCCCTCCACCAAATGAACAGTGGATGGGCCAGGGCCTTCAGCACTTCTCCTTGCTGTGGTAACAGAGTCCTCTGAACTTTCTCCCATTTTGGGGTAAGTTAACTTCTTGGGAGGCTTCACAACTCTGCGAGATCTCTGTTCTCTTGGGACTTCTTCAGGAACACATTCTGGCAACATCTCTGGTTCTGGAACATCTACTTCTTCTTCTTCTGAGTAGAGACCAGGGATATCTTCCCAGCACTCAGGCACAACACTGAATGGCACAAACTCTGTAGCTTCTGGGTTCAATGTTCAGTCTTCCACATCTTCAGTAGGTGGAAGGTCTATGGCGGAATTTCCTGGAGTTGAGGAAGGCCATAGCCATTCAAGTTCTCCTCTTTCTTCCTCTGGTTGGGGGTCCTGTCCACCCCTAACTTGGGATGTTTGAGACCGAGTATTAGGCCTGGGGGTATCCAGAATGGAAACAGATTCAGGTACGTCTCTTGCTGGAGGTATTCTGACTGCTTCAGTGAGTGGGAGCAAGTGATTCCTATGCCAGGTCTTCAAAGGCCCCACTCTTCCTTCTGGCTTTAACTTGTAGACAGGCAATCCAGGTAGCTTTCTACAAATGATATATGGCTCTGATCTCCATCTATCAGCAATCTTGTGTTTTCCAGGGATCCCTAGATTGCGTAACAGTACACGGTCCCCAGGCTGTAGGTCCTGTACTCTAACTTTCAAATCAAAGTTCCTCTTATTTCGGGCCCCCCTCTGGTCAGAGGCCGCTTGAGCTTTTTCATAAGCTATCTTCAAACTGTGCCTCAGTCTGTCCACATATCCTTTGTGGGAGGCAGCAGAGGCATGGTCTAAGGAAATCCCGAAGGCCAAATCCACTGGCAATCTTGCTTCTCTCCCAAACATAAGTCGGTAAGGGGAGAAACCCGTCACATCACTGGTTGTACAGTTGTAAGCATGCACTAGAGCTGAAATGTGTTGACTCCAATGTTGCTTCTTCTCTGTTTCCAAAGTTCCCAACATGTTCAATAGGGTCCTGTTGAACCTTTCGGGCTGGGCATCACCTTGAGGGTGATATGGTGTAGTTCTAGTCTTCTCTACTCCCAGAGAATCTAGTAGCTTCCTGATCAGGCGACTCTCAAAGTCCCTTCCTTGGTCTGAATGGATTCTCTGTGGTAGTCCATAATGAACAAAGTACTTCTCCAAAAGTACCTTGGCTACTGTAGAGGCCTTCTGGTCCTTGGTTGGGAAAGCCTGAGCGGGTGAAATGGTCGGTTACCACCAGAACATTTCCCAATCCACTCAAATCGGGTTCGAGGCAGAGAAAATCAATGCATACCAGATCCATTGGGCCTTGACTCTGTAGATGGCCCATTGGGGCAGCTTGATGGGGTAAAGTCTTCCTCTGAATGCATCTTGCACAGGAATGGCAATACTCCTCCACTTCGGCCCTCATGCAGGGCCAATAAAACCGGTCTCTGATAAGTTGGAAGGTTCTCTCTGCTCCCAAGTGACCATGCTGGTCATGTAAGGCAATCAGCACAGTCTCTCGATGCTTTTCGGGGAGAAACAACTGCCACTTATCTTCTGGGCTATCAGAGGGGCCCCTTCGGTAGACCACCCCCTGATGCACCTGTAACTTGTCCAACTCTCTCCTCAGTAGGCGAGCCTCTTTGGAAGGGTGAAGGCGAAGTCCCTCTGGACTCTTGTCTTCCAGTGCTTCCAGGACCAATTTCCCCATGGGGTCTTCCAATTGGTCACACCTTAACTCCTTCTTGGACAGCTTCGGTAGGCACTCTTCTTCTAGTTGAGTTACCCCACAGTAACACTTTGGGACTCCCACTGTGGTAACTCCTATCTCTTCAGCTCTGGATCCTCCTCTGGCTTGGAGTTCAGCCCCCTGACAAAGGGCTCGCACTCCTTCTGGTGCCACTTGAGTCCAGTCTTCCCAGTCATCGACCATGACATGGGATCTTCGGGACAGGGCATCTGCATCCCTATTTCCAGCCCCTGGTCTGTACTTGAGGCTGAAATTGAATCCAGACAACGCCGCCAACCATCTGTGTCCAGTTGCATCCAGCTTGGCGGTGGTGAATAGATAGGTCAAGGGGTTGTTATCTGTCTTTACAGTAAACTCGGCCCCATACAGATAGTCTCTCAGTTTGTCTACAACTGCCCATTTGAGGGCTAAGAACTCCAACTTGTGGGTGGGATAGTTCTTCTCGGAGGGGGTCAGGCTCCGGCTCACATAGGCCACTGGTCGTAGCTGGTCTTCATACTCCTGGTAGAGTACTCCACCTAGGCCCTCATGGCTGGCATCAACATGTAGCTCATATGGTCTAGTGGGATCAGCGTAGGCCAAAACTGGGGCTGTGGTGAGACTTCTCTTCAAGGTTCTGAAAGCCTCTTCACACCTTGAGTTCCATTGATCTTGGACCGACTCACCGGGCCTCCTAGGCCCCAATCCATCTTCCTCTCCTTCTGTCTTGAGCAGTTCGTTTAGGGGTTTTGCAATGCGGGCAAACCCATCCACAAACCTGCGGTAGTAGGAGCAGAACCCCAAGAAAGACCGAAGTTCTGTAACTGTTGTGGGTCTTGGCCACGAAGTAACTGCCTCCAACTTCTCAGGGTCTGTAGCCACTCCTTTTTCAGACACTATGTGTCCCAGATAGTTCACAGAAGACTGATAGAACCGACACTTCTCGGGAGAAAGTTTGAGTCCCTCTTCACTGAGCCTCTTCAGTACTTTCTCCAATCTGGCTTCATGTTCTTCCAAAGTCTTTCCAAAGACAATGACATCGTCCAGGTACACAAGGACTTCTATGAGGTTCATGTCTCCAACTGTCCTTTCCATAAGGCGTTGAAATGTAGCAGGAGCTCCAGATAGGCCCTGAGGCATCCTGTTGAACTCAAAGAATCCCTACTGGGGTTATGAAGGCAGTCTTTTCTCTGTCTTCTGGATGCATGGGGATTTGATAGTACCCACTCTTGAGGTCCATCACACTGAACCACTTAGCTCCAGATAAACTCTGTAAGGCATCCTCTATCCTTGGCGTGGTGTACTGGTCAGGAATGGTCCTCCTGTTGAGAGTTCTGTAGTCAATGCAGAGCCTCAATGACCCATTCTTCTTCCTGACCACCACTATTGGGGAGGCATAGGGGCTTCTGGACTCCCTAATCACTCCCGTCTTCTTCAGTTCCGCAAGCTGCTCCCTCAGATCCTCCAGATCTGCTAGCGGGACTCGCCTGACTCTCTCTCTGAATGGCTTGTCCTCTTGCATGCGGATTCGATGGGTGGCACTCCTCGCACACCCCACATCAAACTCATCTTTAGAGAAAATCTTCTCCCATCTGGTCAGCTGGGCCTTGGCTCTCTCTTTCCAAGCTCCAGGTAGGTTTGGGTTTTCCATGGAGAGTTTCTTCCAAACATCTTCTCCTTCACCCGTCCCCTTCACTTCTGACCAGCCAACTGGGACAGCAGGACTCACCTGTCCCAGAAGCATCCTGGCAGGGATCTCCACGGGCCGCTCCGTGGGGTTCCTCACACTGACAGGGACTCTTCCTCTAGCCTTCTTCAGGTCCTTCAAGTAGATCACTTCTGGTATCACTTCCAGACCTGAGTGACCCTCCATTGGGTCGGGTTCCAACATTACAAAGGGGCCAGGCTGCTCCCAAGTAAGTTTCACCGTGGCTCTCATGCAGGTCACCTCTCCAGGCTGTAACACTGCTCCTTCTTTTCCAAGCCTCCATACCCTTCCTATCCCCTCACTTGGGGTCTTCTGCTCTAGGACCAACCGCTGGTAGGCTGCCTTCAGCATGGGATGGATCTTGGCAGCTGGGAGATTCTCTTTCTTCACCAGGGGGGTCAGAAGCCTTCTGACTAGATCCGTGTTTGTCCCTATGATCAGGGACGTCTTGCTGGTTCCAGGTGGGCGGGGACACACCACTGCTAAGGTGTCAAACACTTCAGTCTTCCCAGCTACGGATGGATCAAAGGTCAACCGTATGGGCAGGTATCCATCATAGGGGAAACTCTGAGTTCCCAATCCCCTTATCTCCAACTCTTCTATCTTCTGTATGGGCAGATGACTCAGGTATCTGTCATAGAAGTCCCTGTACAATAGGGTCACTTGGGCTCCAGTGTCTAGGAGGGCCTTCGTGTATATCCCTTCCACTTGGATGGGTACAGTAGGGGATGGACCAACTAGCTCTTCTGGGTAGGGCCGAGTTGATGCTGTCCTCTTCTTTGGACTCTTTTCTTTCTCACTTGATCTGCACTTGATCCTTTCTTGAGCCTGGTATGCATTAATTTTCTCCCTCTTAGTGGGAGTGTGAACCCGTTGAGGGACATTGTTATCTCTCACTTTTAAGGGTTCACGCTTGGGGGTGCTGTGTTTCTTCGGAGGGGTCTTGCCCCCTTTCTCTGGAGTGTACCTTGGTTGAGGATCCCTGGGTTCCTTCCGAGGGGTTCGATCTCCTCGCTTTCTTTTCCTGTTATCCTTCTTGGAGCTCACTGAAGGTGATGGGCACCCGGTTGACTCCTTCACCGGGGCCCTTTGGCGTTTCCCGCCGGCTGGCGGCTATCTGTTTTCTTCTTCTTGGGACTGGAACATACAGCTGCAATATGACCAATTCCTCCACAATTAAAACAGATCATCTCACCGTAGTCAGGTGGGGATGCTGGTGCTGAAACAGCTGGAAACAATTCCCTCCTGCTTGTTTCTTTCTTGGGACTGGGCGTCTCTTTCGCCACTAGAGATGTCAGTATCTCCATCATCTGGGACATCTGCAACTTCAGGGCATCTACCTCTGTCTCTCTTTCAGGGGTTAAGGCCGACCTGACCGTGGCCACTGGAAGCTTTGTAGACCCCATCACTTGCTTTTCCCGTTTCTCTTCCAACATGGCCTCTTCTTCTCTGACCATTCGAATGAGATCAGGGTAGTCCAGGCTCTTCCCATCCTGCCGGGTATGTAGTACTAGTGCGACAGGGTCCAGGGGTTGGGCTCCCCTCATCACCTGCTGGGCACGGGCTTCATCTACCTTCCCCGGATCTATCCCCTTCTTCAGGATAATCCTATGCAGGATCTTGTCTATGCGTCCCATGTACTCTGACAGCTTCTCCCCTGTCTTCTGGTAACAGTGTTCCAGTTGATAGGTAAGTTCTGTGTCTTCTGTCCCACCAAACACACTTTCCAGGATGTCTATGTAGTCCTGGGCAGTGCAATCCTTTTTGCTTGTCTTCAGATTGCGTATGGCCTCTAAGGCAGGCCCTTTTAGGCTCTCAACAATCCTTTGCTTCTTTCTACCTTCTGGGACCTCCCATTCTTCTAAGGCCTGCGTGGCACCATCTAACCACTCTTCAAATCCCTCTTCCCCCGAGGGTACAGGTTTCCTCCCAGAGAACATCCGGAGTTTTCTGTATCCCGACATCGGGTAGTCCCCGGGGTCTCTTCTGCACTGAGTCACAATCTCCCCTAGGACAGCACACAGTTCTGCGCTAAGAGTAGTTTGTGCGGGTGCGGGGCTTTCCGCACCCTTCTGCTCTTCCTGCTTTGGGGATAGCATAGTTTTCACAGGAGAATAGTCTCCCCTGCGCGGCAGCGTATGCAGCAATTGATAGGTCTGACCATCCGGTGCCCGTATGCTTTGGCTCCTGAACTGCTCTGGAGTCTCTTCCTTCCATTCTATTAAGGCGTATGTATACCCAGCATCATTTCTCATGTCCATTATCCATGACTTGTGGCATGGGGATAGGGACATTATGAGCTGCTTGACTGCCTCTCTCTGCCATATCCCTGGCAGTTCAATGACTGCTGCTGCGGCTGGATCAGTGGCCCATGTTGCGGACCACCGTCCCACTTCTATCGGGTCCATGCCGGTACCTTCTGGCGGCTTTTTCCCGCTGACTCAGGATCCCGGATTACGAGCCCCCACGTGTAGCGATACCCCCAGTTAAGAGGGCCGCTGGTTTGTTTTGGGTCCCTGAGTGCAGCTCCACCAAGCAATATGCTCTACCCGCTCTGGCACAGTTAGTAAAGGGGTATGTATCTATGCACATATAAATATCACTTATACTCTAAGTGTAATGGGTATGAACTCACAAGCAGACTGCTGAGATAAGAATAACTGGCTTTACTTTGGCAGTAAGGAAAAGAAATAGTAACATGCATTTAAACATATGGCTTACAATACTTTAGCAGGTCCCTGCAATATGCACTTTAACATGTGCACATGTATGTATCAAACTAGCAATGGGGGAAACGGAGCGCCAAGTGTAGCGACCGTCTGCTATGCACCCCTGAGGTGCAATAAATCTATCTGCGCCTACCTAACGGACCAGGCCTGATCCCTAGCAATAGAGCTCAGTCCTTGAATAAGTACAGTGTTCTTCACCGGCAATAGATCTGTAGAGGTGGTGCACATGTAGCTTTAAATGGTGTATTTGTAATCCACAGAAAGTAACATTTGCTGCTCTGAGGTAAATTGTGCCTTGGCAGTTCAATAGGCATGAAAATGTGTGTAGCAATGCAGGATGAGCCTTTCAGCTCTCTCACCAATCCTGGGGTACCGTCCTCAGCTCCGGTCCCTCCAATGGCGGCGTCCGGTCTCCTCCGTCACAGCCCCTGCGTTCCGGTCCTCTCTCCGACCGACCGACTGTAGGGAAGAGTCTCCGCTCCGCTGCTGCTGACTCTGAGGGATGAGAGTCTCTCTCCACCAGCTGCAAGGCCCAGGCTTCAGGCCTTCAGCAGGCCCGGTCCGCACAGGTGTCTCTTCAGGAACAAGTCTCCGCGTCACCAGCACGGTCAGAAGAGGGAGACCATTCACAAGAGGAAGCCCAGTCAGAAGAGGCGGTCTCTCCTCCTCCTTTTTATCACCTCCCCCAGCAGCCTCTCGGGCGGAAGAGGAAGAGGCGGTCTCTCCTCCTCCTTTTTATCACCTCCCCCCCCAGCAGCCTCTGGGGCGGAAACAAGCAGCTCGGGAGCCTGGGGAATTATGGGGAATGTAGTCTTTTCCCCTAAAAGGGGTACGACCCCGCTAAATGTCAGCTTAATATCGAGGAATTAACATTTTTGGAATATTTTCTGAACAGGGGGTGCAGGAGACTAAACTACGGTCACATCAAGTATTACCGGTGTGCAAAAGTACAATGTATGAAAGAACTATGCACATATAGATAGGATTTTCCTCTACACATCTAGACAAGGAAAATCCTAACAGTAATGCCGCGTACACACGATCGGAAATGCTGCCAGCAAAAGACTGATGAGAGCTTTTGGTTATAAAATGCGACCGTGTGTATGCTCCATCGGACTTTTGCTGGCGGCATTTCCGCCAGCAAAGGATTGAGAGCAGGTTCTCTATTTTTCCGACGGAAATACCCTTCGTCTGTGCCAATTCCGATGCGCAAAATTCCGACGCATGCTCGGAAGCATTGAACTTAATTTTCTGGGCTCGTCGTAGTGTTGTACATCACCGCGTTCCTGGCGGTCGAAAGTTCAGAGAACTTTTGTGTGACCGTGTGTATGCCAGCCAAGCTTGAGCGGAATTCCGTCGGAAAAAAACATCCAAGTTTGCTAAAGTTCTTACTTTTTTTAGATTTTCATTCTTCTCCAACCCCCACAACCCTTCCTCCTCTCATTTCAGCTCTGCTGATCTTCTCCAGCCTTTCTAGCCCCTTCCTGTCTGCATGCACTCTGTGTGGCTGCACATCAGGGGAGGCTTCCTTCCATTGACAGTGCTGGACCATGCCTGCTTAACTACCTGAGATCCGCGCTATAGCCGAATGACGGCTACAGCGCGGATCTAAGATGCCGGGACGACGTCTATTGACGTCGTCCCGGCCACGAGCTGCCTGCGCGCCCCCTGAAAGGCGCGAGCGGCGCGCTCTGTGATCAGCGAGTCTGTGAGACTCGCTGGATCACAGATCCGAGTAAGGGGTCGATCCCGACCCCTTACCACGTGATCAGCTGTCAGCCAATGACAGCTGATCATGTGATAATAACAGAGCTGGTAATCGGCTTTTTTTCCTCCTCGCGCTGACAGCGCAAGGAGAAAAAAAAAAGCCGATCACCGGTGGCAGTGAGAGGGACATCAGTCCCTCTCACTGCAATGTGCCCAGCAATGTGCCCAATACATGGTTCCCACCTTTGCCTAATTAAAGTGCCGCCTACCAGTGCCATCGGTCAGTGCCCACAGTGCCATCTGTCAGTGCCCAGTGCCATCCGTCAGTGCCCACAGTGCCACCTACCAGTGCTCAGTGTCCCCTACCAGTGCCCATCAGTGCCACCCATCAGTGCCACCCATCAGTGCCCATCGGTGCCACCCAGTGCCATCTTTGCTGTCCCCATCAGTACCGACTTATCTGTCCCCACCAGTGCAGTCTATCAGTGCCCACCAGTGCAGCCTATCAGTGCCCACCAGTGCCGCCTCATCAGCGCATATCAATGAAGCAGAAAAATTACCTGTTTGCAAAATTTTATAACAAACTATTAAACATGAGTTTTTTTTTTTTTTTTTTTTTTTTTTCCAACTTTTTTTGTTTGTTTAGCAAAAAATAAAAACCCAGCTGTGATTAAATACCACCAAAAGAAAGCTCTATTTGTGGGAAAAAAAATGATAAAAATTTCATTTGGGTACAGTGTTGTATGACCGCGCAATTGTCATTCAAAGTACGTCAGCGCTGAAAGCTGAAAATTGGTCTGTCACGAGGGGGGTTTAAGTGCCCAGTAATCAGGTGGTTAATGTGTGTCAGCACAGATGCATGTGACAGGAAGACAATACAGGAGCACAAATTGGGAGACTGTTGTCACCCCATAACAGGAAGGGCTGAGCAAGAACCTTCATGGCAGGATCACCAAGTATTAAAGCAGATCTAAACCCTCCTATCCTTTTCAGCCATGGAAGCTGCCATCTTAGCTTCGGTTTGATCTGCAACTGCCATGGTGATGCCCATGTGATCAGTTAGGACTCCAGCCATTCGATGGTTTGACAGTTTGGCTGATTGCACACGGAAGCATATGTGTAACAGTTAGCATTCCTGGCATGCAAGGAATGTAACAGCTTTTGAAACCAGTAAAATTGATGAGTTTAGTTTAGGTGAGCAAAAAAATAAAAATGTATAGGCCGCCTTTGAAATTATATTAGCATGTTAAAACTTACATGCGATTAAGCCTCTTTCACATTTCCAAGACACATGTATGCACTTTTTTCCCCCCCATGACAACATAACGCAGCCCATTCACCTGAATAGAATACCCGAAGCACAACAATGTATCCCCTGCACCTTTTTCAGTCAGGGAGCCTTGCACATTGTCGTAAAATGCTAGCTAATTTTGGCACATTTTTCTTAGGAATGCGCACGGAAAATGTCAGGTGTGAATGTGGCCTAGTGATTAGGTTTAGAACAATTTTTAATAACTCCTTTTGTTAAAACACGTAACACATTTGCTCTAAAAAACCTTTTTTGTAATGTAGTAATAATTAGGTGCTCAACTACACAAAGAGCCAACCTACGTGCATCTTAAGTTGTATATTCCCATACCACAATGTACAGACATACCCCACTTTGTACAGTGTTGTGAAAAAGTATTTGCCCCCTTCCTGATTTTTTGGCACAAAAAAATTTGTCACACTTAAATGATTCAGATCAAACACAATTTTTAATATTACTGGTACACACAGATAATCAGAGCAAATACAAAATGTAGTTTTTAAATGAGGATTTAATTTATTAAAGGCAAAACCTGCCTGGCCATTTGTCAAAAAGCAATTCCCCCCCCCCCCTTGCTAAATCATGAATGAACTGTGATTAACCCAATTTTTTGGAACGCCAAATTTACATTTTACTTGCCACACCCAGGCCTGATTACTGCCAGACCTGTCGAATCAAGAAATCACCTAAATAGAAGACATCTGACAAAGTGAAGCACGCTAAAAGATTTCAAAAATGCAACACATCATGCCACGATCTAAAGAAAATCAAGAACAGATGAGAAAAAGTAACTGACAGGTATCAGTCTGGAAAGGGTTAAAAAGCCATTTCTAATGCTGCATACACACGATCGGAAATGCCGCCAGCAAAAGACCGATGTGAGCTTTTGGTTGGAAAATGTGACCATGTGTATGCTCCATCGGACTTTTGCTGGCGGCATTTCCGATCGGAAATTCCGATAGTCTGTAAAATTTGTACGCATGTTCGGAAACAATTCGACGCATGCTCGGAAGCATTTAACTTAATTTTCTCGTCTTGTTGTAGTGTTGTACGTCACCGCGTTCTTAACGGTCGAAAGTTCAGAGAACTTGTGTGACCGTGTGTATGCAAGCCAAGCTTGAGCGGAATTCTGTCGGAAAAACCATCCAAGATTTTTCCGATGGAAATTCCACTCGTGTGTACGCGGCATTAGGCTTTGGGACTCAAGCGAACCATGGCGAGAGCCATTATCCACAAATGGAGAAACACTTGGAACAGTGGAAAACCTTCCCAGGAGTGGCCGCCCTACCAAAATTACTGCAAGAGCGCAATGATGACTCATCCAGGAGGTCATAAAAGAACCCAGAACAACATCTAAAAGAACTGCAGGCATCACTTGCCTCAGTTAAGATCAGTGTTCATGATTCAACAATAAAAGAGAATGGCATCCATGGGAGACAGGACCGGACTGGGAATGAAAACCAGCCCTGGAAAAAATGTCATACCAGCCCCATAGCATTATTATACTAGCCCAACAGCATAACGTCATTATTTTCTTGTTCATAAAAGGGAAAACCAGACATTTTAAAAGCACATTTGAAGAGTGCACTATATATAGATAAGACAGATACATGGTACAGTGGCTGCGCTTGATGGCATAGTGGCAGCATTTAATGGGCACAGTGGTGGCAATTTATGGGTACGGTGGCTGCATTTGATGTTACAGTGGCTGCGTTTGATGGCACAGTGGCAGCGTTTAATGGGCACAGTGGTGGCAATTTATTGGCACAGTGGCTACGTTTGATGGC
>JAQSEC010000470.1:10000-12416 GCA_028564925.1 Lithobates sylvaticus | reverse complement strand
AAAAAAAACAAAAACAGCAAGACACAAAGCACACGCTCCTGAGGTATGCAAATACCCAATGTCTGAAATAGTCTTGCCTAATTAAATGTCAGCTTAATATCAAGGAATTAACATTTTTGGAATATTTTCTGAACAGGGGTTGCAGGAGACTAAACTAAGGTCACATCAAGTATTACCGGTGTGCAAAAGGACAATGTATGAACGAACTATGCATATAGACAGATTTTCCTAGATAGGATTTTCCTTGTCTAGATGTGTAGAGGAAAATCCTAACAGTAATGCCGCGTACACACGATCGGAAATGCTGCCAGCAAAAGACCGATGAGAGCTTTTGGTTGGAAATGCGACCGTGTGTAGGCTCCATCGGACTTTTGCTGTTGGCATTTCTGCCAGCAAAAGATTGAGAGCAGGTTCTCTATTTTTCCGACGGAAATACCCTTCGTCTGTGCCAATTCCGATGCGCAAAATTCCGACGCATGCTCGGAAGCATTGAACTTAATTTTATCGGCTCCTTGTAGTGTTGTACGTCACCGCGTTCTTGACGGTGTGAAATGTATAGGCCGCCTTTGAAATTATATTAGCATGTTAAAACTTACATGAGATTAAGCCCCTTTCACATTTGCAAGACACATGTATGCACTCCCCCCCCCCCCCCCCCCACACCTTTTTCAGGCAGGGAGCCTTGCACATTGTTGTAAAATGCTAGATGAGTTTGGGGGGGGATCAATAATGCCACTGCAAGTGTGATACACATTTTGGCACATTTTTTCTTAGGAATGCGCACGGAAAATGGCAGGTGTGAATGTGGCCTAGTGATTAGGTATAGAACAATTTTTAATAACTCCTTTTGTTAAAACACGTAACACATTTGCTCTAAAAAACCTTTTTGTAATGTAGTAATAATTAGGTGCTCAACTACACAAAGAGCCAACCTATGTGCATCTCAACCACTTAAGTTGTATATTCCCATACCACAATGTACAGTGTTGTGAAAAAGTATTTGCCCCCTTCCTGATTTTTTTGGGACAAAGAGGTTTGACACACTTAAATGATTCAGATCAAACAAAATTTTTAATATTACTGGTACACACAGATAATCAGAGCAAATACAAAATGTAGTTTTTAAATGAGGATTTCATTTATTAAAGGCAAAACCTGCCTGGCCATTTGTCAAAAAGAAATCCCCCCCCCCCCCCCCTTGCTAAATCCTAAATGAACTGTGATTAACTACATTTTACAGTTTACATTTTACTTGCCACACCCAGGCCCGATTACTGCCAGGCCTGTCAAATCAAGAAATCACTTAAATTTCCGATCGTCTGTAGCAATTCCGACGCGCTAAATTCCTACGCATGCTCGGAAACAATTCGACGCATGCTCGGAAGCATTTAACTTAATTTTCTCGTCTTGTTGTAGTGTTGTATGTCACCGCGTTCTTAACGGTCGAAAGTTCAGAGAACTTGTGTGACCGTGTGTATGCAAGCCAAGCTTGAGCGGAATTTCTGTCGGAAAAACCATCCAAGATTTTTCCGATGGAAATTCCACTCGTGTGTACGCGGCATTAGGCTTTGGGACTCAAGCGAACCATGGTGAGAGCCATTATCCACAAATGGAGAAACACTTGGAACAGTGGAAAACCTTCCCAGGAGTGGCCGGCCTACCAAAATTACTGCAAGAGCACGACGACGACTCATCCAGGAGGTCATAAAAGAACCCAGAACAACATTTAAAAGAACTGCATGCCTCACTTGCCTCAGCTAAGGTCAGTGTTCATGATTCAACAATAAAAGAGACCGGGCAAAAATGGCATCCATGGGAGAGTTCCAAAGCTACTGCTGACCAAAAAATACCACAAAGGCTCGTCTCACATTTGCCAAACATCTTGATTATCCCCAAGACTTTTGGGCAAATATTATGTGGACTGATGAGACAAAAGTTTTACTTTTTGGAAGGTGTGCGTCTCGTTACATCTGGTGTAAAAAGAACATCATACCAACAGTCACACATGGTGGTGGTAGTATGATGGTCTGGGGCTGCTTTACAGCTTCAGGATCTGGATGACTTGCCATAATTGATGGAATCATGAATTCTGTGCTCTACCAGAAAACCATAGAAAAGAAAAAGAAAACAGAAAAGGAGAATGTCCGGCCATCAGTTTGTGACCTCAAGCTTGGATTATGCAGTCAGTAGGCAGGATACAGGGGTCAGCAGGAAGGAGAACCAGGGGTCAGTAGGCAGGATACAGGGGTCAGCAGGAAGGAGAAACAGGGGTCAGTAGGGCAGGGTACAGGGGTCAGGATGGAGGACCAGGGGTCAGTAGGGCAGGGTACAAGGTTCAGGACGGAGGACCGGGGGGTCAGTAGAGCAGGGTACAAGGGTTAAAAGGACGGAGAACCGGGGTCAGTAGGGCAGGGTA
>JAQSEC010000470.1:0-2500 GCA_028564925.1 Lithobates sylvaticus | reverse complement strand
TTTGGTATCCATGTACTCGGCCTAAGATCATATTTTTTATTTCATCAAAAATTTGAGCAATATAGTGTGTTTTAGTGCATTAAAATAAAAAAAAGTGTTATTTTTCCACAAAAAAATGCGTTTGAAAAATCGCTGCGCAAATACTGTGTGGAAAAAAAAAATGCAACACCCCACCATTTTAATCTGTAGGGCCTTTGCTTTAACAATATATATAGTGTTTGGGGGTTCAACGTAATTTTCTTGCAAAAAAAAAATATGTTTTCATGTAAACAAAAAGTGTCAGAAAGGGCTTTGTCTACAAGTGGTTAGAAGAGTGGGTGACGTGTGACATAGGCTTCTAAATGTTGTGCATAAAATGCCAGGACAGTTCAAACCCCCCCCCAAATGACCCCATTTTGGAAAGTAGACACCCCAAGCTATTTGATGAGAGCAATGTTGAGCCCATTAAATATTTTTTTTTTTTGTCCCAAGAGATTGAATAATGAAAAAAAAAAAATATATATATATTTTTTTTTACAAAAAGTTGTCACTAAATGATATATTGCTCAAACATGTCATGGGCATATGTGGAAATACACCCCAAAATACATTCTGTTGCTTCTCCTGAGTACGGGGATACCACATGTGTGGGACTTTTGGGAGCCTAGCTGCGTACGGAACCCCAAAAACCAATCACCGCCTTCAGGCTTTCTAAGGGTGTAATTTTTTTATTTCACTTCTCACTGCCAATCACAGTTTCGGAGGCCATGGAATGCCCAGATGGCATAAAACCCCCCAAAATGACCCCATTTTGGAAAGTAGACACCCCAAGCTATTTGCTGAGAGGTATGGTGAGTATTTTGCAGATCTCGCTTTTTGTCACAAAGTTTTGAAAATTGAAAAAAAAAAAAAAAATTTTTTTTTCTTTACTTTCTTCATTTTCAAAAACAAATGAGAGCTGTAAAATACTCACCATGACTCTCAACAAATAGCTTGGGGTGTCTACTTTCCAAAATGGGGTCATTTGGGGGGGTTTTGTGCTATTTTGGCATTTAATGGCCTTCGAAACGGTGATAGGTAGTGAGGAGTGAAATCAAAAATTTGCACCCTTAGAAAATCCTGAAGGCGGTGCTTGGGTTTCGGGGCCCCGTACGCGGCTAGGCTCCCAAAAAGTCCCACACATGTGGTATCCCCATACTCAGGAGAAGCAGCAAAATGTATTTTGGGGTGCAATTCCACATATAACTATGGCATGTGTGAGCAATATATCATTTAGTGACAACTTTTTGAAAAAAAAAAAAAATCTTTTTTATTTTTGTCTTTATTCATCACTTGGGACTAAAAAAAAAAATATTCAATGGGCTCAACATGCCTCTCAGCAAATAGCTTGGGGTGTCTACTTTCCCAAAATGGGGTCATTTGGGGGGGTTTGTACTTCTCTGCCATTTTAGCACCTCAAGAAATGAAATAGGCAGTCATAAATTAAAAGCGGTGTAAATTCCAGAAAATGTACTCTAGTTTGTAGACGCTATAACTTTTGCGCAAACCAATAAATATACGCTTATTGGCATTTTTTTTACTAAAGACATGTGGCTGAATACATTTTGGCCCAAATGTTTGACTAAAATTGAGTTTATTAGATTTTTTTTATAACAAAAAGTAGAAAATCTCTTTTTTTTTTCAAAATTTTCGCTCTTTTTCCGTTTATATCGCAAAAAATAAAAATCACAGAGGCAATCAAATACCATCAAAAGAAAAGCTCTATTTGTGGGAAGAAAAGGACGCAAATTTCGTTTGGTTACAAAATTGCATGACCGCGCAATTACCAGTTAAAGTTGTGCAGTGCGAAATTGAAAAAAGACCTCTGGTCCTTTGGCTGCCAAAATGGTCCGGGGCTGAAGTGGTTAAAGATAGCCAGAATAAATACCTATAACAAAACATAAAAAGGTACACAAAAAACATGTCATATATTCATATAATAGTCCCAAAACACATTCCACACCATTCAAAAAATATCTTCAGCAGTGTTGCCAACGGGCACTTTTCTCATGCCCGTAAAAGTCCGTAGCTGGGGAAAAATGCCAGTAAAAATGGCAGCGATTGGCTCGGGTAAGAACTGCTCATGCACACCTCCAGAAATTCCTAAGAACTTCCGATCCTGAGCCGCCCGAGTCGGACCACGAGCGAGTCCAACTCTCCTGCTGCCTCTGCCCGCGAGCAATAATCTGTAATTTTTCCCACCACACCGCCACCAGCCTATAGAAAGGCAGGAGCTGAGTGGGCGGACGGAGGAGCCTTGTGGTGGAGTGGACAGAACAGGCACGTGTGACTGGAGTGGACTGAGTGCAGAGAGACACGCAGTGCAAACTTTTTTCTCCGACACCGGACCGGACGGACCCCTGCCTAGCTGAGCCTGCAGCCCGCCCTGGTGAGGGCAGTAGTAGTCTGTCATTGCCAAAAAGGGTCCGACTCGGTCGGGACACAGTGAGTGACTGACACACACTAGTCGCCCCCTTTTTCG
>JAQSEC010000976.1:0-12520 GCA_028564925.1 Lithobates sylvaticus | reverse complement strand
AGGCTGCATTCACACCTGAGCGTTTTGTTCTCAGGCAGAAAAAAGTAGTTTGTTTTTACCTCGTTTTATCCCGCAATTTTGTAGAGGTCAAAAGTCACCAATGTAAAAAGCAGAAAAACAGCTGTAATTTTCCCAAAAAAAAGCTCATGTACTTTGAGCTTCAGGCATTTTTCTTCAGGTGACAAAACGCTCAGATGTGAACAGATGCCATTGAAATGAATGGGATTTTGCTTGTTGGGCATTTTACAGCCTAAAGGAGCACTGTGCAACAATCTTTGTTAGTGGACTTTTGCAGTCAAATCGCCTTAAAAAGAAAAAATCACACATGCACCAATGCAAGTTCAGCTGAACGGAAGTGCACCAATCACATAAAAAAAACATTTTAATCATCAAATTATAAAAAATAGTGATAAATAGTCACACAGTATTTTAAATTATCTTTTTGTAAATTGGGTCAACAATCATCAATGTAACCGAAAATAGATACCGCGAACCGGAAGCTGTCACGGCGAATCAGAAGTAGATGCCCCGGACCGGAAGTAGCATATGAAGTGGCGTGGAACGCCGTTGTATTCTACGTCTGGCCTTTTTTTATCATTCTTCATGTAAGCAGCCAATTTTACTTAATAAACAGGTTGTTATTTTGGTAATGCACTATTGGACCCCCTTTATTTTCGATGTGGATCCGTATATTGAGCCTAAGTGGATACTCATCTTCTGCCTCAAATTATTATCATTGGATTGACTGATTCGAATGGATGGAAGTGGGGACATGATCGACATGATGGAATAAGGCATTTCCCTTATGCCTATAAAGTAAGAGCATTGAGAGCTCAAAATTGAATTGCTACCTCATACCTGATTATTGTGAATTTGTCACCTAAGAACATACACATGTTGGACATTTCCTATATTGTACTCATTTTCTGAATATATATATAATTTTATATATATATATAATATATATATATATATCTATATATATATAGTGGTCATACTGCATATATTTATTGTGTACTTACTATTTATTTATTCAATATTATTTGACTTATTGAATTTCACCTTATATACTGCACATATATTTATTTATTGCTGTAATATTAGATATTTGGTTCCAGTATTCATTTATTTAAGCACCTGTGATAGATCATTAGGGATATGCGCATAATCACCTACACTCTTGTACACTTTAACGTCCAATGAATGCAGTCGTCCCTCTTCCGCCAAGCGAGGCGTAGAGGAAAAAAGGCAAAATAATGTCCTGATTTAAATGAAGGGCCGACACCACTTTTGGCAAAAAGGATGGAACAGGTTGTAACACGACCCTGTCGTGGTGAAGGATTAAGTATGGTTCCCTGCATGAAAGGGCCACCAACTCTGACACCCTTCTAGCCAAGGTGATGGTCATCAGGAAGGTTAACTTGCGTGACAGCAAGTCTAAATGGAATTTCCTTCATAGGTTCAAATGGTTGTTTCTGTAACACAGACAGCACCAAGTTCAAGTCCCAAGGACACATAAGTGACCCAATGGGGGGAAGCAAGCGAGTTGCCCCCTGCATAAAGGTTCGGATCAGTGAATGGGAGGCTAAAGGCCTTTGGAAGAATACTGACAGGGCCAAAATCTGACCTCTGATTGTACTCAAAGCCAATTTGATTTCCACAGCTGACTGTAGAAAAGAGAATTCACCCAATCATGTATTTCAGAGGATGCAATTTTTTGGCTTCACACCAAGCAATACAAGTCTTCCAGACCTTATTATAGATGTTCCTAGTGACAGCTTTTCTAGCATTCACTAGGGTAGACACCACTGGTCCCAAGATGCCACAATACTTTAACACCCTGGCTTCAATAGCCATCCTGTCAAATTTAGAGACTGTAAATTTGGGTGGAATATAGGACCTTGAAACAGTAGACCGGGGCGACGTTGACACGTCCATGGCCAGTCTATTGCCAATCTCACAATCTCCGGGAACCAGGGCCTTCTGGGCCAGGCTTGTGCCACCAGAATGAATGGAACCCCCTCTCTCCAAATCCTGCGCAACAAATGTGAAAGGAGAGGGATCGGAGGAAAAGCATAAACCAGGGAGTACTGCCTCTATGGAACTACCAGAGCATCTGCTCCAATTGCCAGAGGATGTCTTGTTTGGGACACAAACTGCTGTAGTTTGTTGCTGAACCTGGATGCCAGTAGGTCATCCTCTGGCCATCCCCAACAATGGAAAACTTCCTCGAACACCTCTGGGTGTAGAGACCATTTCCCTGGGTAGATCTGCTGGTGGCTGAGATAATCTGCCTTCCAGTTCTCTACTCCCGGGATATGGACTGCCGACAGAATTGGCACATGTTCCTCTGCCCAGGCTAGTATGTGGTTCACCTCCTTCAGAGCTTAACAACGACACCTGGTACCGACTTTGTGGTTCATATAGGCCACTGCAGTGGCATTGTCAGACTGAACCCAGATAGGGCAGTCCTGAAGCTCTACCATCCAGGACCATAGGGCCAGACGTACTGCCCGTAATTCCAGGACGATGATAGGCAGGATCTGTTCTGTCCCTGATCATTTCCCCTGAGCTGTGAACCCTTCCAAGGTCGCTCCCCAGCTTGAGAGACTGGCATCTGTAGTCAGTATTCTCCAGATTCCCGGGAGAAAGGATTTTCCCTTTCGCAGGTTCCGATCCTGCAACCACCAGTTTTGGCCTAAGCGTGCCCGAGGAGATGAGCACATTGGATAAACCAGGGCTTGTCCTCTTCTGTTCCAAGCCAACAAGATGCCTTGTTGAAAAAGCATGGAATGGAACATGGCATAGGGCACTGCCTCGAAGGAGGATACCATCCATGCTAGAAGACTCATACAGAGCCGAATGGAGGGTTGTCTGGTGCCCCTTATCTGACGCACCTTCAGGGCACAGATCCTTACTTATTCCATATATAGGTTCATGTGGTGTTTAAGTGATTGTAGACCTAAACCAGGGGGTATATATAAGTATAAGGATTTTACATCGCACACAACCCACTTATTGTCATTGCTCCAGGGAAAAGCCTCAAGAACTTGTAAGATATATTTTGTCTCGCAAATGAGAGGGTATCCTGGATACTAATGGTTGTAATAGAATGTCAATAAGATTCCACAATTGTTCTCCCAGGGAGCCAATACTTGCCACTATGGGTCTACCCTGAATAGAAACATAGTTTTTGTGCGTTTTAGGTAAGTAATGAAATATTGGTGTCACAGGGTGAGGGGGTATCAAGTTTTTGGCTTCTGAATGATTTAAGATTACAATGGATACTGCTTCATCTACTATGAATTTTAGGCATGGTTTAAAATCCTGGCTGGGATCTGAGGGTATACAGGTACAAGTATCTTCCTCTAAGAGTTGTCCAATTGCCTCCTTGAGATAATCCTGGGAGTCAAGTATGACCACCGCCCCTCTCTTATCTGAATTTTTTATGATGATATTGGTGTCATCTTGTAAAGTTTTTAAAAGTTCTCTCTCCTTTTGTGAGATTTTGGTAGTGTTTAGTTATACTATTGATAGACCTGGCAAGGGCCAAAAGATCGTTTTCTACCGACTTTTGCAAGATATCTAGTTGTTTGCCCCTGATTTGTATAGGGTAAAAATCTGACTTGGAATTGTTTGACTTTGTCGTCAACTGGAATGCCTGAATATCCAAAAGAATCCAATGTACTCATATCATGAATGAGATAAAAGTCCTGAAAATCAAATTCGGTGGAAGATGGTGAACAACCAAGAGGGGAGAATGTTCGGGAAGAGGAAAATTGTGAATCAGTGTTTAATCACTTCCTGCCCACCATATAAACAGAATGACGTGCGCAAAGTGGTTAAGTTATCCTGACTGGACATAATACGACGTCCAGCAGGATAAGACGCAATAGCGTGCAGCGAGGCGATCGTTGGTGTGGCGTGTTGCATCACCGATCTCGGTAGAGAGTCTCTGACATAGGCTCTTTACCATGTGATCAGCTGTGTCCAATCACAGCTGATCACACCGTAAACAGGAAGAGCCGTGTATCGACTTTTCCTCTACCTCGCGCTGACAGACAAGTAGAGAAGAGTCGATTGGCTGCTTTCCTTACAGGGGGGGGGGGGGGCCTGCACTGATTGATTATCAGCACAGCCCCCCCTTGAGAATATCCATCAGGGTTGCCAATCAGTGCCCATTAGATGTGTCAATCAGTGCCCAGCAGTAATGCCTGCCAGTGCTGCCTATCAGTGCCACCTATCAGAGCCCATCAGTGCTGCTTATTAGTGACACCTCATTAGTGTCGCCTCACCAGTGCCCAGCACTGCAGCCTCATCAGCGCCCAGCAGTGAAGGAGAAAATTCACTTATTTACTACAAACAAAAAAAAAATTTATTTTCCAAACTTTCAGGGTTTTTTTTGGGCTGAACCATTAAAAAAAAAAACAAAAAAAAAAAAACAAAAAAACCCTAGTGGTGATCAAATACCACCAAAAGAAACATATATTTGTGGGAACAAAATAATAAAAAGATTTTGTTTGGGTGCAGTGTTACATGAATTGCGACAGTGCTAAAAGCTGAAAATTGGTCTAGGCAAGAAAGGGGTAGACTGCCCTGTACTGAAGTGGTTAAGAAATGTTTGAGGGTAAGATGGTGAGCAAAATTGTTAGCATCGACTGGTGGAAGCGTAAAATAAACCAAAATGTAGTTGGTGCAAAGTTGAGGCCTCGAGATGGAATATCTAACATTTTCTTGTATAATGTCTGGCTGGAAAGATTCAGGACATTGGACGATATTAGAAAAATTTGTCAAATCAGAGCAGCGATGTTTCTTTCCTCATTTTTTTTTTCTTTTGGTTGTGGCTTTTTTTTTTTTTTAGAAAGCAAGGGTCATTGTCATCAGAAAAAGTATCTTTAAGTTTTCTTTTCTCTCTTGAAGACTGGTGGCTTAGGGTGAAGTTGAAGGAGCAGAGGTTTCTCCTTCGGTGTCAGAAAAACTGACCCTTTTGGGTGTACTGGTAGCTGCGGATGGTGTCCTTAGAATGGAGTGTCTTGATCCTCCTGATTTCCTCCTTTTAAAATTGTTGCTTATGGGTTGTCCATCTGTACACGGTTCGCTCTGCATAATACGACTTATCCCGGAGAAATTTGGACCTTTTTGATTTGTGTAATTTAAACTTCCAATGTGTCCAGTGTATTTATGAGCCGCTCCTCTCTTGAGTCAAAATCTGGTAGGTGGTAAATCTAAATCCTGTTGTGTGGAATCCATTTGCATTCTCAGGGATTCCAAACATGTCTCTTTGAATTTGACTAGAAGCTTCATCTATAATGCTGGTCCATTGTGCCCTAAAGTCCAAATCCTCCACTTCAAATGAGGGTAGTTTTTTTTGTCAGTGTCATTTATACATTGATCAGTGCATTTTTATAGCACTGATCAGTTTAAGAATGTCGCTTGTACCCAAAAAGTGTAATTTGGGGGTCAGATTTGTCTGCGGCAATGTCGCAGTCCTGCTAAAAATCGCGTTACATACCAGCAGAGGAGAGAGGAGAGACATCCCAGGTCTCCCGCGAGTGCTGGCCCAAGCGGCTGAATGGAGTATGGCTGCTCTGTCTTCTGTGACAGGCATATCGGATGTGATGACTTACTTGCATGGGAATGCCAGTCTGTGTGAGGTGGTCAGGCTGCATTTCATGGCACAGGTAAATATTTTAGTACACCATTTGGTTCAGAATTCTTATTTTCTTGTTTTCCTCTAAAACCTAGGTGTGTCTTATGGAGCAAAAAATACAGTATATTGGAGGTTGTCAGTGAGAGAACTCCCAATTCTAGACCAGTGTGTATGAATATTATGCTTTATAGAGTTAGTTCGGGTTCAATATTGAGTTGTCCCACCCTCTGCAGCTATAAACAGCTTTAACTCTTCTGGGAAGGCTGTCCACAAGGATTAGGAGTGTGTCTATGGGAATGTTTGATCATTCTTCCAGAAGCGCATGTGAGGTCAGGCAGTGATGTTGGACGAGAAGGCCTGGCTCGCAGTCTCTGCTCTAATTGATCCCAAAGGTGTTCTATCGGGTTGAGGCTAGTCAAGTTCTTCCTCATCACCCCACCAGTGCACAAAGCAATGTCCATAAAGACATGGCTGAGCGAGTTTGGGGTGGAGGAACTTGATTGGCCTGCACAGAGTCCTGCCCTCAACCCCATAGAACATCTTTGGGATGAATTAGAGCAGAGTGCAAGCCAGGCCTTCTCGTCCTATCCTGCCTTCAGCTAAAAAACAAATCTTCTATTTCTCCCATCAGTTCATCCCTCACAATTATTACCTTTTGTTCAACAAGCCCCTCCCTATTAGATTGTAAGCTTGCACGAGCAGAGCTCACCTAACCCCCTTGTATTAAATTGTATCTGTATTGTCTCCCTTTCTGTTGTAAAGCGCTACACGAAGTGTTGGCGCTATATAAAATCAGGTATAACAACTCAGAGAGCAGAGACTTCTTTGCAACGTTCCCAGTGAAAAGAATACGAAAAAGGTAGAGGTAACCAATTTTGCAGAGCATATGAATTGTTTTGTTGTTACAAAATAGAGTTGTTTACTCCTATTAAAATGAAAAACGCTCCACAAATTGGCAATGTGTATTAAAGTGTTCTTACAAAGTAAACTGCTCCAAAGCTGCCATGTCCAATTTCATGCAGATCTACAAATATTCTCTCTGGATCCTCCTTGCAAAATAGATCCGCTATATCAGGGTCCTTCAAGAGGCCCTTCCGCATTCTGGAAGGGATAGTAACTTCAGTCATCCTTACAGTCCCTGGCTTGTTTCATGCTACATGGAACGTATGTCTGGCTTGAAGGCCGATTGCTGAAACAGAGAAAAACATGCTGTTATAAAATGTACAAAGCACATTGTGTACCTATAGTTTTTTCACTTAAAATAGAATAAAACATTTTTTAGTATCGCTATAAACAGGTGAGGCCATCATCCAAAGTGCTAACTAATAGCCCAAGATAAACTGGGGTTGCCTACAACTTAACTAGTTCCCCCTTCAAAATCATTTCTTCCATTTTTTGCACCCATGTTAAAATCTGCTCTTTTGGCCATAAAATTACATAAAAACACCCAGAACATTATTTGTCCTTCTGAAAGTAAAAGCCTTGTAGAATAAAACGTTGGTAGTTGGAATTAGCACAACTTTATCAATCTATATTTTCAAAAATACTCTAAAAATAAATATTATTGCACACAAAACAATCTAATCTTCAATCCCCCAAAAAAAGACGAGGTAGTGTAGAGTAATGCCACGTACACACGATCGGACTTTCCGGCAGGATTGTCCACCGGACAATCCGACCGTGTGTGGGGCTCCGGCTGACTTTTTGTTCCCAAAAGTCCGGGGACTTAGTTTGAAGTTTTGACTTAAAATTGTCCGCCGGACTCGGGAGTGCGGTGGACAATCCCGGCGTCTGTGCGCAAGTCCGCAGGACTTTTGAAATTAATGGACTTGCCCACACACGTCTTAAAGTCTGTTCATTTAGAACGTGACTCCAGGTAGACGGGACTAGCGAAGGAAGTCAATGCCGCCGCCTCGATCGGCGACATTGACACCTCGCTAGCCCCGTCACCTGGTATGGATTTAAAGGGGAATCCCTACGCCGAAAAATCCATATCAGACCCTTATCCGAGCATGCAGCCCGGCTGGTCAGGAAAGGGGTGGGGACGAGCGAGCGCCCCCCCCCCCCTCCTGAGCCGTACCAGGCCACGTGCCCTCAACATGGGGGTGCCCTGGGGAAAGGGGGGCCCTGCGGCCCCCCGACCCCAAAGCACCGTGTCCCCATGTTGATGAGGACGAGGGCCTCATCACGACAACCCTGGCTGTTGGTTGTCGGGGTCTGCAGGCACCCCTACCCAAAGGGAAAAAGGTGTAAAAAATAAAAAAATAAAAAACACAATTTTTATAAAAACTTTATTGCACAGCTCCGGGGTTCCTCTTCCGTCTTGGGGGGTCTTCTCGCCGGACTCCTCCGCTATCTTCTGCTAGCTCTTTTACTAGCGGAGAAGCCCGGCTTTCTCCTTCGTCGTCGCCGCCGTCGTCTAGGGGTCTTGTCCCGCTCTTCTGTTCTTCTTGCCGGGCCTCCGCTTTCATCTTCCAGCTCTTTTACTAGCGGTGGCCCGGGCTTCTGTCGCTGTCGCCTTCTGCTTCTTCTTCTTTCGATTTTGACTCAATGCGGTCTCCTCTTCTAATGGCTCAGACATGTTGCGCTGCCAGTTATATAGGGACAAGGGACGGGTCACCAGCTCATGTCACATGGTGACCCCTTATGATGTCACAGTCCCGGAGGATGCTGGGACTGTGACATCATATGGGGGCGTGGTCACCATGTGACATGAGCCGGTGGACCCGCGCCTTGTCCCTATATAACTGGCAGTGCAACACGTCTGAGCCATTAGAAGAGGAAACAGCGACGAGTCAACATCGGAAGAAGAAAGAAGAAGAAGAAAAAGCAGAAGGCGACAGAAGCCCGGGCCACCGCTAGTAAAAGAGCTGGAAGAAGAAAGCGGAGGCCCGGCAAGAACAGAAGAAGACACCCCAAGATGGAAGAAGGCCCCCGGAGCTGTGCAATAAAGTATTTAAAAAAAATTGTGTTGTTTTTTTTATTTACACTTTTTTCCCTTAGGTGAATGGGTAGGGGTACATCGTACTCATTCACATAGGGTGGGGGGCCGGGATCTGACCCCGACAACCAACGGCCAGGGTTGTCGGGAAGAGGCCCTTGTCCTCATCAACATGGGGACAATGTGCTTTGGGGTGGGGGGGGGCCAGGGCACCCCCATGTTGAGGGCACCCGGCCTAGTACGGCTCAGTAGGGGAGGTGCGCTTGCTCGTCCCCACCCCCTTTCCTGACCGGCCGGGCTGCGTGCTCGGATAAGGGTCTGATACGGATTTGGGGGGGACCCCCGCGCCGTTTTTTCGCCGCAGGGATTCCCCTTTAAATCCATACCAGGTGACGGGGCTAGCGAGGTCAATGTCGCCGATCGAGGCGGCATTGACTTCCTTCGCTAGTCCCGTCTACCTGGAGTCACGTTCTAAATGAACAGACTTTACGACGTGTGTGGGGCAAGTCCGTTCATTTCAAAAGTCCCGCGGACTTCCGACAAAACTCCGGAAAAGTCCGTGCGTGTGTGGGCAAGTCCACACGTTCGGAAAATCCGGCGGACCTCCGCTGGAAAGTCCGGCAGACCTCCGCTGGAAAGTCCGGCAGACCTCCGCTGGAAAGTCCGGCAGACCTCCGCTGGAAAGTCCGGCAGACCTCCGCTGGAAAGTCCGGCAGACCTCCGCTGGAAAGTCCGGCAGACCTCCGCTGGAAAGTCCGGCAGACCTCCGCTGGAAAGTCCGGCAGACCTCCGCTGGAAAGTCCGGCAGACCTCCGCTGGAAAGTCCGGCAGACCTCCGCTGGAAAGTCCGGCAGACCTCCGCTGGAAAGTCCGGCAGACCTCCGCTGGAAAGTCCGGCAGACCTCCGCTGGAAAGTCCGGCAGACCTCCGCTGGAAAGTCCGGCAGACCTCCGCTGGAAAGTCCGGCAGACCTCCGCTGGAAAGTCCGGCAGACCTCCGCTGGAAAGTCCGGCAGACCTCCGCTGGAAAGTCCGGCAGACCTCCGCTGGAAAGTCCGGCAGACCTCCGCTGGAAAGTCCGGCAGACCTCCGCTGGAAAGTCCGGCAGACCTCCGCTGGAAAGTCCGGCAGACCTCCGCTGGAAAGTCCGGCAG
The DNA here is from genome assembly GCA_028564925.1 of Lithobates sylvaticus. Lineage (NCBI taxonomy): Eukaryota > Metazoa > Chordata > Amphibia > Anura > Ranidae > Lithobates > Lithobates sylvaticus. The sequence goes on along the minus strand of JAQSEC010000976.1, from coordinate 2,776 downwards.
ACCTCCGCTGGAAAGTCCGGCAGACCTCCGCTGGAAAGTCCGGCAGACCTCCGCTGGAAAGTCCGGCAGACCTCCGCTGGAAAGTCCGGCAGACCTCCGCTGGAAAGTCCGGCAGACCTCCGCTGGAAAGTCCGGCAGACCTCCGCTGGAAAGTCCGGCAGACCTCCGCTGGAAAGTCCGGCAGACCTCCGCTGGAAAGTCCGGCAGACCTCCGCTGGAAAGTCCGGCAGACCTCCGCTGGAAAGTCCGCTGGAAAGTCCGGCAGACCTCCGCCGCGGGAAAGTCCGGCAGACCTCCGCTGGAAAGTCCGGCAGACCTCCGCTGGAAAGTCCGGCAGACCTCCGCTGGAAAGTCCGGCAGACCTCCGCTGGAAAGTCCGGCAGACCTCCGCTGGAAAGTCCGGCAGACCTCCGCTGGAAAGTCCGGCAGACCTCCGCTGGAAAGTCCGGCAGACCTCCGCTGGAAAGTCCGGCAGACCTCCGCTGGAAAGTCCGGCAGACCTCCGCTGGAAAGTCCGGCAGACCTCCGCTGGAAAGTCCGGCAGACCTCCGCTGGAAAGTCCGGCAGACCTCCGCTGGAAAGTCCGGCAGACCTCCGCTGGAAAGTCCGGCAGACCTCCGCTGGAAAGTCCGGCAGACCTCCGCTGGAAAGTCCGGCAGACCTCCGCTGGAAAGTCCGGCAGACCTCCGCTGGAAAGTCCGGCAGACCTCCGCTGGAAAGTCCGGCAGACCTCCGCTGGAAAGTCCGGCAGACCTCCGCTGGAAAGTCCGGCAGACCTCCGCTGGAAAGTCCGGCAGACCTCCGCTGGAAAGTCCGGCAGACCTCCGCTGGAAAGTCCGGCAGACCTCCGCTGGAAAGTCCGGCAGACCTCCGCTGGAAAGTCCGGCAGACCTCCGCTGGAAAGTCCGGCAGACCTCCGCTGGAAAGTCCGGCAGACCTCCGCTGGAAAGTCCGGCAGACCTCCGCTGGAAAGTCCGGCAGACCTCCGCTGGAAAGTCCGGCAGACCTCCGCTGGAAAGTCCGGCAGACCTCCGCTGGAAAGTCCGGCAGACCTCCGCTGGAAAGTCCGGCAGACCTCCGCTGGAAAGTCCGGCAGACCTCCGCTGGAAAGTCCGGCAGACCTCCGCTGGAAAGTCCGGCAGACCTCCGCTGGAAAGTCCGGCAGACCTCCGCTGGAAAGTCCGGCAGACCTCCGCTGGAAAGTCCGGCAGACCTCCGCTGGAAAGTCCGGCAGACCTCCGCTGGAAAGTCCGGCAGACCTCCGCTGGAAAGTCCGGCAGACCTCCGCTGGAAAGTCCGGCAGACCTCCGCTGGAAAGTCCGGCAGACCTCCGCTGGAAAGTCCGGCAGACCTCCGCTGGAAAGTCCGGCAGACCTCCGCTGGAAAGTCCGGCAGATTGTCTGGCGGACTAGGTCCGCCGGACAGTCTGGCCGAAAAGTCCGATCGTGTGTACGTGGCTTAATGGATACCAAATGTGTCAATCCTCAAAACTGCATGCACCCAAAAAATGTATTATATTATTTTTACCCAAAATTATCATTAAAAGGGTGATGTGCTTTACATGTCCTTATACCTCAGTTTAGAGTAAATCCTAAATGAGTGACTTTCAATTATTTCTCTTACGCCGTTAGTGATGGTATAAACTGTTCAGCCATACCCATTAAGATCATTGGCAGGAAAATGGAACACAGTGGCATCTGTAAGTCGGTGGGGTATATTATGCAGCAACTTAACATGTTGTCCATGAACTGCATTGCAGTTTGTGGTGTATGAGGTGGCCACAGACCAGTCAGGTTGCACATGCTGCCCTGTGTGCTGTGAACAAGGCTTATCGCCGAAATGAGTCTGCTACTGACTGTACTCACTGTGAAATCTTGAAAATAAATACGCTTGATGTTATAGAGTTGCCAGCTGCTTTTATTCGATGACCGTTTGGTCTATTGATGTGTGGGAGGACACCTCAGCTTGGACACCCTGACTGCAAACTTCCAAAGTAAGACTTTGTTTTCCACTGCTCTGAGCCATACAATCTTTGATCAAATCAAAATGCACAGCCAAAAGCACCTACAATGTGAGCATCAGAACTGGACCATGGAGCAATGGAAGAAGGTTGTCTTGTCAGATGAATAATGCCTTCTTTTACATCATGTGGATGGCTGGGCACATGTGCATCGCTAACCTGGGGAAGAGATAGCACCAGGATGCAAAATGGGATAAAGGCAAGCTGGCGGAGGCAGTGTGATGCTTTGGGCAATGTTCTGCTGGGAAACTTTGGCCCTGCCATTAATGTGAATGTTGCTTTGGCACGTACTAGACTAGTACTTACTAGTCTTTTAAAAAAATAACTTTTTTAGTTACTAGTAGTAACTAAATACCTTTACTGGCCATATTCCCCGATTTAAGTGGCCACTTTCAGCAGAATAATGTACCCTTCCACACTGCAAAAATGGTTCAAGAATGGTTTAAGGAACACAACAATAAAGTTTGAGGTGGTAATTTGGCCTCAATTCTCTAGATTTTATTCCACTGAGTATCTGAGGGATGAGCTGGCAATACAAGTCTGATCCATGAAGGCCCCACCTCGTAACTTACAGGACCTAAAGAATCTGCTGCCAACAGCTTGGTGCCAGATACCACAACATACCCATCAGAGGTCTAGTTGCCCCCATGCAGTCAGTCATGGCTGTTTTGCCTACAACAAGACCTACTTAATATTAGGTGCATCATAACGCCATGGCTGATTGGTGTATAACATGTGTGGCACAATTGCTGTATA
>JAQSEC010001478.1:0-12496 GCA_028564925.1 Lithobates sylvaticus | reverse complement strand
TACACCTTGTATTTTTGGATTACTTTATTTACAACTTAAAAGAGGCTAGCTGAAGACCAGGGCTCAAGTCCTGCAGGAACGCATGGGAACGGAGTTCCTGTACTTTTTCCACAACAGGAACTCAGTTCCCATTAGCAGCCGTGTCCTGCAAGACTTTGAAGTATGCGAGCTGTGTGGCAGGTGACACAGCTCGTAATAGTAAGTGCCGCACACACCTGACCTTTCAGGCATTGCCAGTAGGGGGCCCATTGACAGCTTCCGCTTCGATCTACCTGTCAATCACAGCTAGCTGATGGGTAGATCAGGTCCCTGCTGCTAAGAGATTGTATTTAGTCAGACCTCTTGTTGATGCGCTCCTCCCCGCTGGCCCCTCATGATTTTCTGTCTCCTCATCCTCCCCCCCAGTCTCCTGCATACTTGCTCTGTGTGTCCCGCTGAATCCCCCCCTCCTCTATCTTCAGTGCCATATGATGAGAGAACCCAGAGGAGAAGCACAGCTATTCTGCTCACAGGACATGCAGGGAGAGAGGTGAGCTGAGGGAGGAACATCAGTTTGGGGTGGTAAGCTAAGCACAATACCTGGCAAAGTTTAATGCCAGGAGGGAAGTTTATGTGGAAATATGTGAAGGGTTGGAATAGCAGCGAGTGTGTGTTGGAGCCCTGCAGAGTTTGCAGCCCCCCAAGCTAACATACATCTCCTAAGCAGGAACACATCACTATCTCCCTATGACCTTTCTGTTTAACCCTGTGTTATCCAAACTCTGAAAAGTGTATACTCACCACATAAACACTCTATATAAAAAATAAAATTCCCCAATAAAGATCAGAACATGATGTTCACATTTGCATGGAAGCACAATTGAATGAATGCTGATTATCAGAGAATTACCGTATTTATGTTTATTGAGGATTTTTTTTTTTTTTATGTACTAACAGTTAAGCTTCATACACACAATACGAAAATTGGATTAACCACTTGCCTACCAGGCACGAACACCCCCTTCCTGACCAAGCCATTTTTCTGCTTTCAGCGCTGTCGCATTTTGAATGACAATTTCGCGGACATGCAACGATGTACCCAAATAACATTTTTATATTTTTTTCCCCACAAATAGAGCTTTCTTTTGGTGGTACCTCTGCGGTTTTTATTTCTTGCGCTATAAACAAAAGAAGAGGGACAAGTTTTAAAAAACGCAATCTTTTTTACTATAATAAATATCACATTTTTTTTTAAACAAATTTTTTCCTCAGTTTATATGTTTTTTTCTACGTATTTTTGGTAAAAAAATAAATCGCAATAAGCAATTATTGATTGGTTTGCGCAAAAGTTATAGCATCTACAAAATAGGGGATAGATTTATATCATTTTTATAATTTTTTTTTTTTTTTTATTAGTAATGGGGGCGATCTGCAATTTTTTTTTTATCGTGACTGCGATATTGCGGCGGACATATCAGACACTTTTGACACATTTTTGGGACCATTCACATTTATACAGCGATCAGTGCTATAAAAATGCATTGATTACTGTATAAATGTGACTGGCAGGGAAGGGGTTAACCACTAGGGGGCGATTGAGGGGTTAATATGTTCCCTATGGGAGTGATTCTAACTGTGGGGGGGAGGGGACTGACTGGGGGAGGAGACCGATCGGTGTCTCTATGTACAAGGGACACACCATCGGTCTCCTCTCCTCTGACAGGTCGTGGATCTGTGTGTTTACACACACAGATCCATGTCCTGCTCAGTTACTGGGCAATCGTGGGTTCCCGGCGGACATCGCACCCGCCGGGCACGCGCATCGGGTCCCCAGCGACACGGCGCTCCCCCTAGTGGCCGCAAAGATAGTGCCGTCAAATGACAGCGGCCCGGAACAACAGATGTTTCTTGCCGCCGTCATATGACAGTGGGCGGTCATAAACAGGTTAAAATACCTCTTTTGAAACGTCCGTGCATATGAGCGTATCATTTTTTTTTTTTTTGGTGGGGGAGTGGATCTTGGGTGGGAGTTCCCACACTTTTTTCCCCAGGACTTGACCCCTGCTGAAGACATCTTGATTTCAAGGAATACCATTTCTCACCTTTTTATCATTTTCTCTCCTCATCTGCTCTAATTGCATTGAACTGCTAAAGGGAGCCTCCTATTGAATATAATATTGTTTATACTGTTTTCAATATTGTGCAGGATTTGCTGGCCTGTTAGTTGAGGAAGCAGAAGGGAGAGATCAGACACATAAGATATTGTGCCAGGTGTCTACACTCCTGTTAACCAGTTCACATAGGTGCCTGTACTGAGTGTTCATGCACAATTAACCACTTCCCGACCGCCCCATGTAGATATACGTCAGCAGAATGGCACGTACAGGCAGAATCACGTACCTGTACGTGCCATTCTTCAGGCGCGTGGGGGGTCCGATCGGAGCTTCAGGAGCGATCCGGGATGAGGGGACGGCCAGTGGTTTCTGGCCACCCCCTCGCGATCGCTCCTGGCGAATCAGATGCTTCCTCTGTCTGTGTCAATCAAAACACAGGCAGAGGAAGTGATGTCACGCTCGGTGCGCCGGTCTATGTGACCGGAACGCCGAGGAGACAAGATGTAAAGGTTAGTGCACCAACAGTACACTGACACCAGTACACATAGGCACATATTCCACCCCCCTGTCACCCCCAGATCACCCCCCAGATCACCCCCCCCCCCCCCCAGTCACAGTGTCACTAATTGCAGTGATCATTTATTTACTGATCACTGCATTTAGTGTCAGTGTGACTGTAATAACTGTCAGGGCAGTTAGTTTTAGGTCCAAGGTAGCCCCCTACCCCCCCTAATAAAGGTTTAACCCCTTGATTGCCCCCCAGGTAACCCTTTCACCCCCTTTTGCCAGTGTCACTAAGCGATCGTTTTTCTGATCGCTGTATTAGTGTCACTGGTGTCGCTAGGTAACCATTTTTTTTTTTTAGGTAACCGCCATGTTTATATAGGTTCATAAATAGGTTTATAGGTCAGGTACCCCCATATTACAACCTAAATAAAGGTTTTAACCCCCTGATTGCCCCTAGAGTTAACCCTTTCACCAGTGATCACCGTATAACTGTCACTGGTGACGCTGGTTAGCCAGTTAGTTATTTCGTTATTTAGGTTCCCCGTCAGGTTTTTATATAGCGTCAGGTACCCCCATATATTACCTAATAAAGGTTTTAACCCCCTGATTTGCCCCTAGTTAACCCTTTCACCAGTGATCACCGTATAACTGTTACGGGTGACGCTGGTTAGATAGTTTGTTTTTTTTTTTTTTGTATACTGTCAGGGCACCCGCCATTTATTACCCAATAACGGTTTAACCCCCTGATCGCCCGATGAGGTGATATCAATTAGGTTTTAGGGTCAAATAAGGTCTGCGTCGCCCCAGGTTAGTGCCAGCACCGCAAACACCCACGCACAAAGCATACACCTCCCTTAGTGGTACAGTATCTGAACAGATCAATATCTGATCTGATCAGATCTATACTAGCGTCCCAGCAGTTTAGGGTTCCAAAAAAACGCATTGTTAGCGGCATCAGCCCAGATACCTGCTAGCACCTGCGCTTTCCCCCTCCGCCCAGCCCAGCCCACCCAAGTGCAGTATCGATCGATCACTGTCACTTACAAAACACTAAGCACACATAACTGCAGCGTTCGCAGAGTCAGGCCTGATCCCTGCGATCGCTAACAGTTTTTTTGTGGTAGCGTTTTGATTCAGTCGCTAACAGTCAGGAGCTTTTTTACCTGTAAATCTCAAAAAAATAAAAAAATAGTTGTCGTTTTATTGTTCTCTCTCTATTGTTGCTCTTTTTTTACTCCATTCTATTCTGCAATGTTTTATTATGTTTTATCATGCTTGCTTTTCAGGTATGTAATTTTGTTTACTGTGTTTTAGTGTTAACCATTTTTTTTTGTTTTCAGGTGCGCCATTCAGTTGCAGCGCGGATTTATTTATCTTGACAGCAACAGTGTTTGCTCCCACGATACATAAAGACGCGACTCCAACACTGTAGGAGGTGATTTCACCACCACAGTTAAAAAAAAGAGCATATATGCCGAAGCATGGGGGCAGCAGGGGGGGGGGGGAGCGATTGGCTCCTAATGCTGCGTACATACGGTCGAAATTCCGACGGAGCCTTGCCCCGTGGAAAAGTGCAACCGTGTGTACATGGCATAACTTTTGTGGGAGGATGCCCCCATGCTTCGGCATATATAAATGGTGCATGTATGCCCATCATTAGAAGTGGGTGGATGAAGGGAGGTATTCTAATGGTGGGTATACCCACCAATCAATCTCTTTTTTTTTTTTCGTTCAGCCAAGAGGCTGCATGAAAAAAAAAGATTACAATATATGTCCAGTATGTTGCTGGACTTTGAATGGTTATACCAGAATGATGCCTGCAGGTTTAGGTATCATCTTGGTATCATTCTTTTCAGCCAGTGATCGGCTTTCATGTAAAAGCAATTCTAGCGGGTAATTAGCCTCTAGACTGCTTTCACAAGCAGTGGGAGGGAATGTCCCCCCTCCCGGATATAAACCGCGCCATTGGGAAATTGGGAAAGCGTTTTATCACACCGATCTTGGTGTGGTCAGATGCTTTGAGGGCAGAGGAAAGATCTAGGGTCTAACAGACCCCAATTTTTTTCAAAAAAAGAGTACCTGTCACTGCCTATTGCTATCATAGGGGATATTTACATTCCGTGAGATAACAATAAAAATGATAACAAAAGAAAAAAATGGAGGGAACAGTTTTAAAATAAAATAAAAAAGCTAAATAAATAAAAAAAAAAAAAAAAAAAAAAAAAAAAGAACCCCTGCCCCCCCTTCTCTTGCGCAAAGGCGAACACAAGCGTTGGTCTGGCGTCATACGTAAACAGCAATTGCACCATGCATGTGAGGTATCACCGTGAAGGTCAGATCGAGGGCAGTAATTTTAGCAGTAGACCTCCTCCGTGAATCTAATGTGGTATCATGTAAAGGCTTTTAAAGGCTTTTAAAAATGTATGTAGTTTGTCGCCACTGCGTGTTTGTGCGCAATTTCAAAGCATGTCCTGTTTGGTATCCATGTACTCGGCCTAAGATCATATTTTTTATTTCATCAAAAATTTGAGCAATGTAGTGTGTTTTAGTGCATTAAAATAAAAAAAAGTGTATTTTTTCCACCAAAAAATGCGTTTGAAAAATCGCTGCGCAAATACTGTGTGGAAAAAAAAAATGCAACACCCACCATTTTAATCTGTAGGGCCTTTGCTTTAACAATATATATAGTGTTTGGGGGTTCAACGTAATTTTCTTGCAAAAAAAAAATATGTTTTCATGTAAACAAAAAGTGTCAAAAAAGGCTTTGTCTACAAGTGGTTAGAAGAGTGGGTGACGTGTGACATAGGCTTCTAAATGTTGTGCATAAAATGCCAGGACAGTTCAACCCCCCCCCCAAATGACCCCATTTTGGAAAGTAGACACCCCAAGCTATTTGCTGAGAGCAATGTTGAGCCCATTAAATTTTTTTTTTTTTTGTCCCAAGAGATTGAATAATGAAAAAAAAAAAATATATATATTTTTCTTACAAAAAGTTGTCACTAAATGATATATTGCTCAAACATGCCATGGGCATATGTGGAAATACATTCTGTTGCTTCTCCTGAGTACGGGGATACCACATGTGTGGGACTTTTTGGGAGCCTAGCCGCGTACGTCACCCCAAAAACCAAGCACCGCCTTCAGGCTTTCTAAGGGTGTAATTTTTTTATTTCACTTCTCACTGCCAATCACAGTTTCGGAGGCCATGGAATGCCCAGATGGCATAAAACCCCCCAAAATGACCCCATTTTGGAAAGTAGACACCCCAAGCTATTTGATGAGAGGTATTGTGAGCATTTTGCAGATCTCGCTTTTTGTCACAAAGTTTTGAAAATTGAAAAAAGAAAAAAAATATTTTTTTTTCTTTACTTTCTTCATTTTCAAAAACAAATGAGAGCTGTAAAATACTCACCATGCCTCTCAGCAAATAGCTTGGGGTGTCTACTTTCCAAAATGGGGTCATTTGGGGGGGTTTTGTGCTATTTTGGCATTTTATGGCCTTCGAAACTGTGATAGGTAGTGAGGAGTGAAATCAAAAATTTGCACCCTTAGAAATCCTGAAGGCGGTGCTTGGGTTTCGGGGCCCCGTACGCGGCTAGGCTCCCAAAAAGTCCCACACATGTGGTATCCCCATACTCAGGAGAAGCAGCTAAATGTATTTTGGGGTGCAATTCCACATATAACCATGGCATGTGTGAGCAATATATCATTTAGTGACAACTTTTTGAAAACATTTTTTTTTATTTTTTTTTTGTCTTTATTCAATCACTTGGGACTAAAAAAAAAAAATATTCAATGGGCTCAACATGCCTCTCAGCAAATAGCTTGGGGTGTCTACTTTCCAAAATGGGGTCATTTGGGGGGGGGGTTTGTACTTCCCTGCCATTTTAGCACCTCAAGAAATGAGATAGGCAGTCATAAATTAAAAGCGGTGTAAATTCCAGAAAATGTACTCTAGTTTGTAGACGCTATAACTTTTGCGCAAACCAATAAATATACGCTTATTGGCATTTTTTTTACTAAAGACATGTGGCTAAATACATTTTGGCCCAAATGTTTGATTAAAATTGAGTTTATTGGATTTTTCTTATAACAAAAAGTAGAAAATATCTTTTTTTTTCAAAATTTTCGCTCTTTTTCCGTTTATATTGCAAAAAATAAAAATCACAGAGGCAATCAAATACCATCAAAATAAAGCTCTATTTGTGGGAAGAAAAGGACGCCAATTCCGTTTGGGTACAACATTGCATGACTGCGCAATTACCAGTTAAAGCAGTGCAGTGCGAAATAGAAAAAAAGACCTCTGGTCCTTTGGCTGCCAAATGGGATCGGGGCTGAAGTGGTTAAGGGAATTTTACACCAATATATTGTGTTTACTAGATAAGCTAGAGATAAAGAGTGGTGTATACAGGAGTGTTTCCAATATTGACTAAAGTTGACATACATATGTATCTTGTGTAGGGATGAGCCGAACACCCCCGGGTTTGGTTCGCACCAGAACCCAAGAACGGACCTAAAGTCCGTACGAACATAAGAACCCTATTGGTTACAATGGATGCGAACGTTTGAAATCAAAAGTGCTAATTTTAAAGGCTAATATGAATGTTATTGTCATAAAAAGTGTTTGGGGACCTGGGTCCTGCCCCAGGGGACATGTATCAATGCAAATTTTTTTTAGGAGCAGTGATTTTAATAATGCTTAAAGTGAAACAATAAAAGTGTAATATTCCTTTAAATTTCGTACCTGGGGGGGTGTCTATAGTATGCCTGTGAAGGGGCGCATGTTTCCCGTGCTTAGAACTGTCCCTGCACAAAGTGTAATTTTTGCAGGAAAAAAAGCTATTTAAAATCACTTGCGGCTAATGAATTGACGGCTCCCGTAACCCAGAGAACAGTCATTCATTGAAAGTCATTGATAAAAAAAAAAGTCATTGATTAAAAAAAAAAAAAGCGTGGGGGTCCCCCCAAATTCAATAACCAGGCCCTTCAGGTCTGCTATGGATATTAAGGGGAACCCCATCCAAAAAAATAAAATAAAAATGGTGTGGGGTCCCCCTCAAAATCCATACCAGACCCTTGAGGTCTGGGATGGATTTTAAGGGGAACCCCGGCCAAAAAAAAAAATGACGTGGGGTCCCCCTCAAAATCCATACCAGACCCTTATCCGAGCACGCAACCTGGCAGGCTGCAGGAAAAGAGGGGGGACGAGAGCGGCCCCCCTCCCGCCTGAACTGTACCAGGCCACATGCCCTCAACATTGGGAGGGTGCTTTGGGGTCCCCCCAAAGCACCTTGTCCCCATGTTGATGAGGACAAGGGCCTCGTCCCCACAACCCTGGCCATTGGTTGTGGGGGTCTGCGGGCGGGGGGCTTATCAGAATCTGGAAGCTGTGTGAGGCTTCGCTGCGTCTGACAGGTCTTTTATAACGGAGGGCGGGGCCAGCTGGTGACCCTGCCCCCCTCTGACGTCATGGGGAAAGCCATAGGGAATTCCTCATGACGTCCCCGTGCGTCAGAGGGGGGCGTGGTTACCAGGTGGCCCCGCCCTCCATTATAAAAGACCTGTCAGACGCAGCAAAGCCTCACACAGCGGGAGCCTCCCATTGCGCGGAGCGGCCCAGAAGAGACGCCGACGCCATGGAAGAAGATGCCGGATGAGAAGACCAGAGCAAGAAGAAGCGGATCGGAGGAAGAAGATGATGGAAGAAGAAGATGGAAGAAGATGCCGGAAGGAGGAGATGAAGAAACCGAAGGATGAAGAAAGGAAGAAGGAAGACCAGAAGAAAGAAGATTTTAATAAAGGAATTGTCAAAGACCGTCTCCTGTCATTTTTAAAATTTTTGACACTTTTTTGGGGAAATGGTAGGGGTACTTTTGTACCCTCTTACCATTTCACACAGGGGGGGGGGGGCGGGATATGGGGGTCCCCTTGTTAAAGGGGGCTTCCGGATTCCCATAAGCCCCCCGCCCACAGACCCCCACAACCAATGGCCAGGGTTGTGGGGAAGAGGCCCTTGTCCTCATCAACATCTCCCAATGTTGAGGGCATGTGGCCTGGTACGGTTCAGGAGGGAGGGGGGGTGCTCTTGTCCCCCCCCCCCCCCCCTTTTTCCTGCGGCCTGCCAGGTTGCATGCTCGAAAAGGGTCTGGTATGGATTTTGAGGGGGACCCCACGCCATTTTTTTTCTTTTTCGGCCGGGGTTCCCCTTAAAATCCATCCCAGACCTCAAGGGTCTGGTATAGATTTTGAGGGGGACCCCACGCCATTTTTTTTTTTTTTTTTTTGGCTGTGGTTACCCTTAGTATCCATAGCAGACCTGAAGGGCCTGGTTATTGAATTTGGGGGGACCCCCACGCTTTTTTTTTAAATTTTTTAAATTTTTTATCAATGACTTTTTTTTTATCAATGACTTTCAATGAATGACTGATCTCTGTGTTACGGGAGCCGTCAATTCATTAGCCGCAAGTGATTTTAAATAGCTTTTTTTCCTGCAAAAATTACACTTTGTGCAGGGACAGTTCTAAGCACAGGAAACATGCGCCCCTTCACAGGCATACTATAGACACCCCCCAGATGTGATACTGCAATGCTGTACTAACAGCACGCACACACTAATCCCCAGAAATACAGCAGATAATGTCAGCAGTCAGCAGCACATAACACTGACACGCTGGAACACAATATAACGAGGCCGCCGGCTCGGCGGCCTTTTAAACTGTGGGGCGTGTACTAAACCCTCTGAGCTATAATTGGCTACAGGCATCCTGCCTGTAGCCAATTATGGCTCTCCTCGCTGCCGGCGCTGTGATTGGCCAAGCATGCGGGTCACAGTGCATGCTTGGCCAATCATCAGCCAGCAATGCACTGCAACTGGCGCAGTGCATTGCGGGCCATTCGCATCACACGAATGTGATGCGAACAGCCCAAATAGTTCTGGGATCGTCGAACGGGCGAACGCCCGATGTTCGATTCGAACGTGGGTTCGATTTGAACACTGGGCCCATCCCTAATCTTGTGTTTTGATACTACAGTAAACAGGGCTTTTTTTCAGCGGGGAACTTGGTGGAACTCAGTTCCACCACCTCTGGCTAAGACCCTTTGGTGCCTGCTCACCACAATCACTTGTAAACACAGAAGTCTGGTTTCTGTGTTCACAAGTGACAGCTCTGCATTCTGCCCCTTTAAAACCCTCTTACAGTTTTCGTGAAATTTGATTGAACACACCCACTATTTGATGTGATTTTGGAGGGTGTGTGTAGGGGGAGGGGTTTTGTGGGGCTGTGTTCCAACACCTATTGTTTGAGAAAAAAAGCCCTGAGTAAACATATTTGAACTGTTTCTCTAATATTGTGTTTCCATTGCAGTCTGTGTAGACTGAAAATAGACAGTTTTAGTGGCATATCCTATCTCTATGGACTACTAACAAAGCCGGCTCAAGAGGAAAGCCTCCCAGCGATAACCTACTGGGAGTCCAAACTACAAATTCAAATCCCCTCACCACTCTGGTACCAAGCTATTTGCTTATCTACCACCTTCTCCAAAAACATCTCTCACTGGGAAACTGTAATGAAAATTATTTATAAATGGTACTATACTTCGGTGAAGTTGGCTCAAATTTTCCCCTCTCACTCCGGCAAATGTTGGAGGAATTGTAACATGGATGGTCATATTTATCATATTTGGTGGGAATGCCCGTCCATAGATACTTTTTGGATGAACATCTCCACCCTCATCCAAGAGGTCACTAACCTACCTGTTGACGTGGCCCCGCAGACGGCTCTCTTTGGTCTAGGCCTCTCAGACTGGCCCCCGAAAATTCCACCCTATCATCACACATAACCTCATCGCTGCCCGCTTAGCTATTGCCCGCTTCTAGAAACAGCCCTGTGCACCCTTTCTCAGTAATACCATTGATATCCTGAATGATCACTTATCAATGGAATTTCACTTTGCAAAAGCACAGATGACTTTAGGGAAATTCTATCACCACTGGCAATTCTGGTTATCTGATTATAGAGCCAGGCCTTGCCCATGATTGAACAATTAGTACTATCCCCCACAACAGATCTCTCCCCTCAGGAGAACTCTTACAAACCCACCCTTTTCCTGGAGCGGATTGAGACCTCTGTGCTTGGATATAGTCATGGGTAGGCTCACTATCTTCTGTTTTCTTGAATCTTTGATCAACAATCTTCTCCCTACCCATCCCATCCCCTCCCCTTGCCTCAGCACCCCCCCCCCCCCCCTTTTCCCCATCCCTTCCCATCTCCGTGTCCCCTGTTTGGGACCATGGAGAAGGACCAATGTTATACAAACTTGTTTACATCTGATGCTAATCACCATTACTATAATATTAATATAATTAAGCAATGTTTCTCCAAAATTATTGTACATTAACCCACATTTCGTTTTTCTCAATAAAACTCTTTTGAAACCAAAAAAAATGATGTACAAGTGAATGTGAGAGATGACATCACTAATGGAGCAAGGGAGGAAGTAGAATCCCCATGGGTAGAGCTACAAAGGTAGGAAACTAAGGGGAAAGTAATATTTGGAGTATGCTATAGGCCCCATAACCAGTGGGAGGAGGCGGAGGCGCACCTCCTATCACAATTTGGATTAGTGGTGAGAATAGGAAGTGTCGTTATAATGGGGGATTTTAATTATCCAGACATAGACTGGGTGGAAGAAACCACTGTCATCTAATTCTCACCAGTTCCTAAATGTCTTGCAGGACAATTTCATGGATCAGATGGTAAATGCACCAACTAGAAATAAAGCACAACTAGACCTACTGATTACCAACAATACAGACCTGATCACGGATGTGTAAATATGGGGCAATTAAGAAAACAGTGATCACAGGTCAATTAGTTTTAGTATAAATCTCACAAATAGGAAACATAAGGGGAATACAAAGACACTTTTTTTAACCACTTCACCCCCCCGGACCAATTGGCAGCCAAAGGACCAGGCCCCTTTTTGCGATTCGGCACTGCGTCGATTTAACGGACAATTGCGCGGTCGTGCGACGTGGCTCCCAAACAAAATTGGCGTCCTTTTTTTCCCACAAATAGAGCTTTCTTTGGGTGGCATTTGATCGCCCCTGCGGTTTTTATTTTTTGCGCTATAAACAAAAATAGAGTGACAATTTTGAAAAAAATGCAATATTTTTTACTTTTTGCTATAATAAATATCCCCCAAAATATATAAAAAAACATTTTTTTCCCTCAGTTTAGGCCGATACGTATTCTTCTACATATTTTTGGTAAAAAAAATCACAATTAGCGATTATTACTTGGTTTTCGCAAAAGTTATAGCGTTTACAAAATAGGGGATAGTTTTATAGCATTTTTATTAATATTTTTTTTTTTACTAGTAATTGCGGCGATCAGCGATTTTTATTGTGACTGCGACATTATGGCGGACACATCGGACATTTTTGACACATTTTTGGGACCATTGTCATTTATACAGAAATCAGTGCTATTTAAATAGATCACTGACAGTCAGTGTAGGAAGCGCGGGGAGAGGTTTGTTTACACAGACCTCTCCCGGTTCTTCAGCTCTGTGACCCGATTGCGGGACACCAGCGGCAATCGGGTCAGCTGGTCCCACGGCCATGTTCACGGAGCTCCCGACCGGGTTGCCAGCGCGCCGCCGGCGGAACGCGCGCGACCCCACGGCTAGGCAATTAAAGGGGCCGTACCCGTACGTCCTTTTGCCTAGCCGTGCCCTTCTGAGGACGTAAATATACAGTGGGTGGTCGGAAAGCGGTTAAAAGAGCCAACTTCCCTAAACTTCTATCCTTCCTAACAGATAATAATTAGGATAAAGTCCAACCTATGTGTGTGATTATATGTCAGTATTACATTGTATATCCCTGTATGTTGCGG